>SNQN01004230.1:9624-19975 GCA_008642245.1 Bassia scoparia
CACAAGCATGCATAAATTACCAAGAATTGTTCAGATTTATTGTCAGATTGTCGAATTTTCAAGTTCAAAATTTGCTATTTTAGAGGTTAATAGTCATTTTTGGATTAAATTTAAGTTTTATGATCACAAATGGGATTAAAAAAACTTATGGTTACCATTGAGAATTGGCAAAAACTCATGGTTACCATTGGAAATTTCCCTAAATTTTATGCAAATTGTAATTTTTCACCGCGTTATTAGCGACAAACCAAACCGTATCAAACCGCATTACTACAATATGATTTAGTCCGATTTGAAACTGGTATGGTTTGATTTGGTTTGAGAAAATGACCAGAACGTGTAATACTGTTTGGTTTGGTACTTTAACCACACCAAACCGGACCGTTGTCACCCCTGTATATGTATATTAAGTTAGTGTACAATGGATATTTTCAAGACTTAGTAATTTAGTCAAATATAGTCATGATAAGGAAAATTTTAACATCAAATAAGCACTAATTACACAGACAACATTTGTTTAAATTCCTAAAGTTAAGCCATAACAAGTCACTAAAACAATGTTATATGCTTCATCCGTTTTCACAATACTCACTACATTTGTAAAATTACGGACTCTACGCAAATTGTTTTTTGGAAACAATGATATAGACAGAAATAATGTAAAGAGTTCATGTGAGAGGAGAGGAGAGAGATCGATAGATAGATCGAGTGTATTGCACAAAAAAAGTAAAGAAAGTAATTTGAAACTTAAATAAAAAGTGTAGTGACTAATTCGAAACGGAGGAAGTACAACCTTAACCCTTAACAAACAGTCATCATAAGTTTATAACAATGTCATTTTTATTTTTATTTTGACTTGGAAAAACAATGTCATTCTTGATAAAGAATTTAAGCCATATAAGCAACGAGAATGTGACATTGCTTACTCTAATTAGTTGTACTATTGTACCTCTTTATTCCAAGGAATTAGCAATTTAGCACCGGTATATTCCAATTCTAGCACGAGAATTTTATTCCAAACTTCTTCTATTAATATATTATCATCACAAGACCGTATCATACTTTCATAAAGATTAGTTGTAACAGCACCATTTACTGAAGGAGATTACTATTCGAAGTCCACTTTTACTGGAATCAAAGTTCACATTTCGTGTGAACTTTCCGTATTACCCTTGCCCCCACTAACATATGCACCACCACAACACCACCTTATAACCATGGCAGCCACCCCACGCCACCTTGTAACCATGACAACCACCCCATCCCATGACATCCAGGAACCACCACCTTAGCTTGTAATCATGACAGCAACCTTCGTTTTTTTTGAAAAAAGAAGGCACCAACGCCTGGCCTAGGCGTCCACACCATGGTATGGACGCCTATGCCAGGCGCCTGGCCCATGGTGCCAACACCTAGCTATAGGCCAGGTGTTGGTTGGCTTTCGATAATCCTTTGATATTTTCATGTTGTTTATCTTGAATCATATTTGAACATCATTAAAATCGTGTTGTTTGGTGCACCCAATGTATAAATAATGGTGGGGGATTGCTAAACAAAGTCGCAAATAACCTAAAAAAAGTCGCAATTTCATGTGAACTTTCGAAAACATCCTTCCTCTTCTCTCCCTCCCTTACCACCCTAACACCTCACGCACCCAACGACCAACACTAGTAGCACGACAACAACTACCACCACCAACCCACGACAACCACTACCACCGCCACCATGCTAGGCCAACAAGAACCGCCACCATGCAACGCCAACAAGCTGAGTATCCGCAAGCTTTTTTTTTAATATTCAAACTGACATTCTCGCCCAACCTAGGTGAGTGACCCAAGGTTGGCCCGCCACGGTTAGGCGAGGTAGCGTGGCGGTATTTGCGAGGCGGTGCAATGGTGGTGGGTTTGATTTTGGGACAAGAGCGTTTGCGGAAGTTCACACGAAATTGCGACTTTTTTTTAAGTTATTTGCGACTTCGTTTAGCAATCCCCCACCATTGATACATTAGGTGCACCAAACAGCATGATTTTAATGATGTTCAAATATGATTCAAGATAAACAACATGAAAATATCAAAGGATTATCTAAACTTAACCTTTTTATGTTATGCTTAGTACGGTTTGTACCCCAAGCATAGCAATAGTTACCGTGATCTTCTAATTAATACCTAATTAGGCGATCATCATCAAGGTTGTGCAGTTTTGTACACTCAACTTATAGTTATTGCACCTCAGAAAACCTATTGTTGATGATGCGACCAATTTTTCCTTATTAAGACTAATCAAAATTACACAAAATCAATTGGAAAAAAAATCACTTTCCTCGAGATTTGTGATCTTTATAAAACAACTGAATTAGTCGTTCATTTTATACCAGTACGTCATTTTCTAAGTTAAAAGAGAATAGGTCTTGATTGCTAACTATGCTAAGGAATCAGCTAATTGTCTCATACCATTACATACTGTTTACAATAATCACAATTAAATTAATAATTTGCTGACCAACCACATATAAGTATTAGTTGTCGTTTTATTTTAATGGTGTAAGTTAGCGAATGAAGATGCTAACGCTCAGAAGGAATACTGTACTTTGGCTTTCGTTTTCCGAGAACTTACATCATTGGATAAGCATTCAAACGAGAGCTTCATTATTTTCATTATTCTTAATTTCCCTCGTAGTACATGACAAGCATATGATACAATAATCATTAGGATAACTCCACCACAAAGTACCCTTAGCTTGAGAGTTAATGGTGGTCATAAAGATGCATCGTTTCCGAATTATTATGTCACAATACTCACAACGTTGTATTCTTTAATTTTAAACTTATTTTCAGTTTAATTTAACTTTTACAACCAAACAATTGTGAAAAATATACGCATATCATATACGCATATACGATATACGCATATCATATTAAGAGGATAGTAATAAAATATAAAAAAAGAATTGTGAAAAATTGTAGATGGGTTACTCATTTAGTATAAGGTTCCATTACATTAGAAAAGGTACATAGTCCAAACAATTAGGAGTAACATGTTTACCAATTAGGGAATGACAGGTTTGATTTTAATGTCAAGAACTAGAAGAAGCGGCGCTAATTAAAATATCCAACTGCAATTCAAATTCAGTGTACAAAATCTGATCTTTTCAGTTCCGCTTCTTACATGTCTTTCCGCGTCTGTAGATGTATAATACCCTCTACCACATCTGTCATATTGCAACATTTGTAGTATTTTGTGATTGTGAGTCTAAAGGCCTCATTTGTTGTCCACGTTTTTTCATGGCCATCAAATTTCCATGAATTTCATTTTATACTTGTTGTTTGGTTGACATAAAAATGAGAATGGAGGTAATGTAATTCATGGAAATTTTAACTTCTCACAAACATTAGAAAATTATTTACCACACCTCCTGTTGGTTAGTGAAAAATTCACTGGAATTTTTGAATTCCTACATGTTTAAACCAAACAACGTTTGATGCTTTCCGTAGGAATTTGCTAGGTAAATAAAATTATAAAATTGTAACTTCCTACGGGTAATTAAATTAACCCATCAACGCAAACGAGCCTAACTCCAATAAACCGTAATATAGACAAATTTTATTGTAACAATCGGTGTGGGATACAATCGATTTTTACCATGAAAGATCCTCGTAACTATAATTAGTTAGAGAAACATAATATAAAATATTTCCAGTATAAGATCTTAACTTAGCGCATGATGTACATTACAAAAATGTGAATTTCGTTTTATATATTTTTTTCTTTTTCAAAATACGACAAATTATGAGTTTGTTTTTTTTTAACTTATTGTCTTTTTTATCTTATCTTATTTGAGACTATTGATACGTTATGAATATATCATTTATACTTTTATGTAAATTTATTGATATTATCCTTGAACTTATTTTTTTCAGATAAGTATGAAAATAAGTGAAGTAAACTACCCCAAGATATATAAGCAAATATAGATTTGGATATTTGGATCAAACGTCTCCGGTACCAGTGGATAAGTTACTGTTTACTGCCAAACAGGCAAATAGTTAAGAGATAGCCACTGCTTTTTTTTGTATTCGTACAATTAAGTGGACATGTTCATGTATAAACTGGCATTACGCCATTTACATTCCTCGTTTCCAAAAAACCAACCACATATGTTTTAGGATAGGCTGGATATATAAGCATATAAGAATGAATGATTGAATGAATGATAATGTCTTATTCTATAGCTCTTTTTGGTTATCCTCTCATGACATATGGAATATTTACAACTTTACATGGACAATCTCGACCCATTAGCAATGTTTTTTTTTTTTTTTTACTTTCTTACCTCGTATTTGTTTTTAACTTATCTAGAGACTTTTATTTTATCCGATTAAACTTGAACTTATCTTAATTCATTTGTGCTTAATAATTAYAACTCTCAACATAGCATGCTTCGGCAAACCTGTATCTTCTTCTTCCTGAGTTTGCCGGGCCACATAGTCCTAGGATTGAACATAGGTGGATTTTACTAGGTTTGTTAATTTTTAGTGTAGATTTGTGTGACATCATTGATTTCTCTCCKAAGTAACCAGGTGTTCTTCGTTCGATATGATCACACAACAATAATAATTACTTCCTAGTGAGCCCACCAACAACATAGTTAGCCCCAAGTGCTTTAATTTGTTGACGTACTAATATTGCAACATTTCTYTGCAGTTGTTCGACTCCACAACATTACCAAAAATTATATTTCGTATGAACTTTTGTCACGTTGATCTAAATTTTGGATGGTGCRTTGAAGAATATATGCAATTTATTCAAAATTTACGAAATATGTCTTTAAGAGAGTATATTTTCATATCTTGTTAAGCAACTATGCTTATGTTATTAGTCGACATGTTGYAAATACACTTTTTTCCTTGGTACATATAATTTGACAAAGTTTCAATATTATTAATGATAGAGCCCATAGTGCTAAACTAAAGTAAAAGAGACCCTCCAACAACATCATAAGAGGAAACTTGTACATTTTTAGCAATTCTTCAATTCCTCCTTCAAACTCGTGTTAATCTAATAGACTATAACAAGCAACATCAGTTTTAGATTAAGCCTTCAATAACTTGTCCCTCTTTTCTCCGATATTTCACAACCCAAGCAATGCTAATAATAAAAACATGAACAACAGAACATTAAAACGGATAAATTAAACCTTTAATTTTCTATTACAAAAACAATTCTTATAATCAATCATTRGTTCATATAATACATACATGACATTAGTATGAAATAAAATAAATAAATAAATAAAATGCACTAGCATAAAATTATTATAGAGCCTATGATCTAAGTCCATAATTACCAATGTAATCAGTGATTCACCTGATTCCTCCACGATGATAGCAACAACCCTTTTGTTGATTATTCAATGAAAGAATTATTTTATTAAATTATAATCAACAGGCTAATTGACATTGTCTACTTCCCAACTATACGTCATCCAATTAAAATTTTGATACATAATAATTCACAATAAAAGRAAAAGAAAATCAGTTGCCATTTTGTTTGATGTTTAGAGATAGCTACAAAGGCGGGTTGGGATCTTCAAGAATCGGGATGAAAACTCTAACCAATTGAGATTTKTCTCACTACATCTARGGGTGGGAGTGAATCGAATTGAGCCAAGGTTTGGATATTTTGCGCTCAGCTCGTGACATATATCTCGAGCTTGAGTCGAGTCTTGAACTTTGTTGAGCTTTAAAAATCAAGTTCAAGTTACATTAAAACTCTACTCAAGTTCAAAATTCATAGTAATAGTTTAATGTCTTAAACATATAATAGTTGGTAGCTAAGAATTTATTTGTTACACTTGTCAATAGTATTTTACTAATTGTAAGATTAATTTTACAATTTAAAATAAAAAAACAATAAAAAAAAATCAGAATTATTGTGCGAGCTTCATTGAACATAACTGTGCTCATCAAAAATTTCATGTACGCTCATACCGTTCACAAGCGCTGGTCATCACCGCTCTACATCCTCACGCCTCAATACATAGTAGTTCCCATACTTAAAACGCGTCATTATTTTGTTAAAAATAAAATAAAAAATTTGTTAGATGTTGATGTATAATATCGATATGTTGCGTATTGCTCGCACGAACACCAAAATAAAAATGCCCAATTGCCAATACTGTAGAAATACACAAACTTCTAAGTTTATGTTTTATTTTATAACCAATAATTAAATTCTCCCTATTTTTTCCCCAATATTCTCACTGTTCTTCATAAAACTCTCACCTCAAACACACTATGACTTACTCGCATAATTATCAATATAAACTTCTTCTTTCTCCTGAATCTCCATTTTCAGGGCCAAAAATACCATGTATTCCCTTAACTTTTAGGAGCACAATTATTTTGTGCTCCTTTTATAAGTTGAGCCATAAATTAATCATGGTCAGCAGGAAATAGATCAAGGCCAAGCTATATGCCAACAACGAACGACCACGAGGACGCCTCAAAGCTCGTCGAGAACGGAGATGGATTCGCCTTTTTCAGGCGATGACTCAGAGCCACCGCACGTTCGCCCTAAGAAAAGTTATTAGTTTAAATGATGAAATTGTCATGAATTTACGTGTGTGATTTTATTGTCCGTTTAAATATCAATGTTTAATAATCATCAAAACTGTCTTTCTGTTGTCTGTCCTTGTAGGTTCGCTCATGAGTTTGGTCCTCGGCCGCATTATTTTAATGCTGAGGAATAGACGAGCTATACCTAAGCACCTAAACGTAATTCACTATATGTATCAATCATTGGCGAAAAGAACCACAAAATGTGAAGACTTATTGTTTTGGAATAATGTAAGTGATGCTGAGCGATAACTAATAATTAGTTTTACTAATGAGTGATAATGATTTTGTGAGAGTAGAGATCTACAAGAAGCGGTGGTATCAGGTTCAATAGGGGACATGATGACTCAAGAGCAAGGGCGACGCGTACCCACCGTCGATTCATGCTGGGAGAAAGTACGCCAAAAACCCATCAAAGGCGCGCCATAAATCCCAGGGTTTGTATTGATGGTATGTACAATTGGTTGAGTGGATGTCAAAACCATGTTGTGTTTGCTCGAACCTTAATTTTGGGTGTTTATGGTGAAAGAAGCGTAAGTTAGTAAAAGGCCGCTTGTACTAACGTACGCGCGCCATGGATGGTTTGAACCAATCATTGGGGTATGCTCACTTCCTGTTATATGGCGCGTGGATACACGCTTGTCTTCAATACGCCTCCATTCTTTTTACTGCACCATTTCAGTTTGCACATCTTCAGGAACAGACTTGACTATACAAATAACTAAGATGGGTAGTTGTTGTGTAAAAATTATTAAATATTTGATATTTAAAACTATACAATTAAGACGATAAAAACATTCTCACTGACTATATTGAAATATCTAAATTTGCCAAAAAAATTGTCAAAGTTACAACTTACTCCTAAAAAAGAAAGTGCAAGTAAAAAGAAAGTGGAGGGATAAGGAGAACATGTGTTGTATTATAAAATTATTGTCTCATCTTTGAGTTACGGAGTAGAAGTCATATAATCGAGGAATAGATATTAGATTTATTAGAACATTACGCAGTAAGATTTTTCAATGTAATTAATATTATAATATAGTATTATAAATTTAGTAATTTCATAAGAAGATTAAAGATAACTCGACAATAGTTTGCAATTACTAAGCATATTGCTTTGTGAAAGAGAAATAAACAAGGTATGTTACTGTAATTTTTGATTAATATAAGTAAAAAATATTTCCAATCGACCATTTTTAGTCACACATTTTGCCTTTTCCTTAATATAGTGTTTCGTAATTATATAACAATTGTAATATATGAACCCTGTGCAAGTATTATTGGCATTTTGAATTGTAGTGGTTTTGGCGAACAGAGAAGATTCTACTAACAGTTCTCAACTCTGAACTGTGCAATGATCCACATGAATACTAACCTTACTTACAATGCATAAACATTAGAATATCTCAAAAATTGATGCTATGAAAAATTGCACAAATAAAAATAGTTAAATCAATCAAATCACTTTCTAGGATAAAAGGATGACTACTTTTGCCAAAATTGACACGTGTCCAAAGGGAGGAAACATTAAAAAGAAATAATAGGTAGTGTTGCATTTGTTTATAGATACAAAGAGAAACATTTTCTTTTTCAGATGATGACTCTATAAAGATTGAAGCGTTGAAAAAGTGTAAGACGAGACGCTTGGTTCGTCTCTTACAAGAACGTCCATTATTGGAAGTCCTAGTCGCCACTAATTTACAAACCGATTAATAAGAGTGTATAGTGTATGAGTTAATATAAACGCAGTCGCGTTAAGAAAAGGGTTCATTTAAGATGTTACAAATAATAGTTTCATAGTTTAGGTCCCACCACTAATCTTTTTCCTTTCACCATTAAAATATGCTAAATTTATGGTATTTACTGTGTGCGTGTATGAGGGGCGTCGTCGAGTCGTTCGTGCAAATTTCGTTATGCAGGGAATAGTCGATGCAGACGTAGCTCCAAGGATGCCCTCGCTAGAGTGGAACAAGTAAAATGAGCCGGTGGACCCCGTACGATGCTCAAATCGACGGTTTGGGCGGCTGTCGAACAACCACCGCTAGGTAAGTTGTGGTTTATGTCCTGTGTGATATATGGACAGTGCAAGACCACCACCGACGTGACCGTTAGACAAAGAGCACAACGGCAGGCGGCCGTCGAGGTAGAACCCTGGACGCGTCGCTTCCCCGAACAACCCGTCCGTCGACCGGTGATTCGCACAAGGGTCGTGACGTCGAGGGATTCGGCGAAGACCGTGCGCGCGTCGAACTGTCGTGCGCCGGTGCACACGTTAACGGTCCGTTCGCGACGTTATACGCCCACTGTGGAGTTCATTATGGTGGATTCGTTGATGTTGGCAACTTAGGTGGAATTGGATGATCGTACTTGTCCGTCGATACTCCGCCTTTGTGGCCCACCCAAATGTAGATAACCTGAGACGACTACATTCACATATGAAGGAGGAAAGTTCGGTTGTGTGGGACGTGGATATCTAAGCTAAGGTTGAAATCGGAAGTTTACTTGCATGTTTTACCGTCTCGTGCCAAGGAGTATCAAGGTGTAACCACACCACTTCCATATATGCGGTAAAGTTACATAATACTTAAAATGATGAAAAAATTCATTTGTTAACTTTTTTTTTTTTTTTTAATTAAATACTTCGGCTTCAAAAGAATCAAAGCATTTAAGTATCATAAAAAAATTTGAAACGATCAAGTCGAATCAAGGATGTAGGACAATGGTTGAAGCCATCTAGAAAGTAGTATGTTTTGTTTTTTTTTTCTTTTTTGCGTCTTTTTTTTTTTTGTTTCTTTAAAGACGACGCTTGCGGGGTGGCGTTTTTTTTTATTAAAAATTTTTAGTTTTTAATACACAAAAGATGATTTTTACATAAACAAAAATGACTTAAAATGATTGAGAAATATTAACCAAAAAACACAACATTTTTTTCTCAACTGTTGATTTAATCTTATAAAAAAGGAAGGGGTGAAAGAGGTGTTCCAGCCGCTTTTAGTACCCGCCTCTAAGAGAGACTTAAATCACCGGGCACAAACCTAATCGATTGTAAAAGGTCTACAATATGCTTTGCTTACTAAAAAAAAAAATAAGATCCTTCTTATTGTAAGTTATATTAAAGCAATATAAAAAGATATGATAAAAACAAAAACTTAATTACATTGACGAATTATTGCCCGTATCGCAATAAATAGAAAAAATGAAAAGTTTGAGATTACTTAGGTATGATTATTAAGTTCGAAGATAAAATTTATAAGTACAGTTTAAATTACTGGACTAATATCTCCATGAATCAGACCTTAATTTTAAAAAATATTTTGGAAGAAAAAATATTGAAGTATAAGTAGCTACAATAATGCTTATGGTCGATAAATCAATTAATTACTACAAATATAATAGTAATATGATTAATTCATATTGGTAAGTAATAGTTGATTAAACCACAACCAATTGATTTAAGACTTTGTACTATAATCAGATAAAAAGAAGAAATAATCAGAAAAATGTAAATCACAATAACTCGTCTCGTCATGTTATGAGTTGATATTAATAATCCCAAAGCGAAAGCTGCAGCATTGAATTTTAATGTTTCTCATGTAAATGCTAATTATTATAATTTTTAAAAAAAAAGATGCCCGCAGCCATCGCTTGCTAAGGAAGGCAGTAGTGAATTCGATTAACAACCAACATCTTCTTGTGAAGATCTTAAATTGTACAAGGCCAAATGTATTGGAAATA
>SNQN01004230.1:32403-45144 GCA_008642245.1 Bassia scoparia
AGTATAGGATGGTGCATAATAGATGATTGCGGTTCACAAGCCATGAAGTGCCCTTAAAGCAGATTAGTGCTGTTGTCATAAAATATGTTTATTTATGCCATAGTTCTCATTTTTGTGCCTTTCTCACTCCTCGTGTACCTTCAAATAGGCGCTTAACCCCATTTTACATTGCAACTAGGCACGCCTTGTCTTACATTGTTGCACTACGCCCCACCCACCCTGTCTGAAAAAAAAAGGAAAATGAAATGCAAGCTCCAACATATTTTCTACCCAATAGTAACCCATAGTCATTCTATGTTTGCTCCTTCATGCAAACTCCTTACTCCAAAATACATTGTCCACCCAAAAAAAGTACGAAACAATAAAAACCACCATCTACAATATCTTAGGATGGTCTAGTGGATGTGCATCAAACGATTACAAGCCTCATCATTAYTTGTGTAATGCAAGTACTTACATTAAAGTTGTTGACCTTACATGGAAATGACATTACTCAGGAACCTTATTTCTTCTAAATAAAAACATAATAAACTAACTTTAGCCCCAAAATAAAAGGTGGCAGCCTAGACCATAAGACCAAACACAAATGTTCACACATACACAAGTGCCCATCAACCCATCAAATTTGAGCATTCAATACACATATCTTTGCAATTTTACTACATTGAACTCCTACGTCAAACATTGAATACTATCCCTCAATGATTCCCTTTCATAACCCAAGTAAAATTAAATTCATGTTTGAATTCAATATACATGTATGCCTCTTCATTGGTTAGTTCATTGARGCAACCAAATTCAAGAGGCAGTATAAATCTAGAACAAGGGATGGGATAAGCGGTCAATATCGATTGTTAATAACCCTTAAAATGGTATCTATGCACATTAAAAAAGGTGCAAATGATCTCCACAATGATGTCCATGTACAAGAAAATGGTGTCCACATAGTTTTCCACAAAAAAGTATGGAGACACCATCTTTTACATGTAAACACTATTTGCAGAGCATAGAAAATCGATATTGATCCCTTATCCTACCCCATATTCTAGAGTTATCACTCCTCTCAAATTTAGATCTACAGTATGAAAAGTTAATCATAGTTAATCTTGTTTCCCTAGCTTGGTTTTTAAGGCACATTGAGGAACCAAAGAATCTTAGGTGACCGATAGGTCGACAGGAAAAACTAAATGTTCATGTTAAAAACATAAGGTCCATACTCCATAGAAAGGTGGGTGGCATACTGGCATTTTGTCAAATCATGGGGCGATTGTGATCATCATCAACAAATCCGAAAAGGAAGAAGGGGACCTTAGATTATTGAACTATATAATGTATATAATAACAAAAATGACCACACTTGTAATTTTCATAAGAAATTCAACTCATTGACTTAGCCCACTAGTAATGTTTTCTACATCTAACAGGTGCTTCATCAATGTTTTGATTTTTTAAAATTATTTTATTCCTGCACTGATGCTCAATAAAGTAAGAGAGAGATGTGTCCCAATTACCACAACCAATGCTAATGAAAGATCCTTTGCTCAAACTCTCAAAGTGCTATGGCATTTGGAAGTTTCACATATCATGATCATCATCAAAGGTGAGAGAAGCTTATACTCGTATTGGATTCAAGATCAAAAGAATTCTTTGATACAAATGAATCCCCCACATTGACCTATACTGTTGGCAAATAGCTAATACCTAGCTTCTCCCAACAGCTCTACAGCATGCATAGAGTATACATCTCAGGTCAGGAAATTTGGAAGGTTTACTCTCTTTAATGAAAAAATTGTTATTTCTTGCTTTGCTTTCCGTTTTCACTTCACGTGCCTTTTTTTGCCATGAAAAAAAAGGCCATCAATTTGCACAACTATATGACTGTATAACTTTTTGCTTCCTGCACAGAACTGAGTTGCTTCTACCCACCGAAAACGACGCCCCCCACATCCACAAACTGCACCCCTACGCCTAGTCTAAAGACAAACACTCCGACTACATCCGCTCCCGAAGTCATCATAACAAAGTTTAATATCGCCCAGAATTTCCATAACAAATTCACATTATTCCATACGAAACTCAATTAAAAAAAACACTTTTTTATTGCTGTCGAACAAAACCTACGATTTTAATTATATAATTAAATTTTTTTAGTGCTTTGTTTTAGAAAATTTTATCATTTTACTTTAAAACCGACATAATTGCATATCGAAGACTAATCCTAATTCACGAGAGTTTACAAAGTTGCCATACCACGCGTAGGTGATATGAATACCCTTATCCTCCACTCTGGGGATCGGCTGCCATGTTCTCCAAGACTTCGAAGACAATACCTAGTAAGCTTCGTTGCTCGCCAGTGCTGACAAACTCAGAGCGGCATAAACACGGTACAGTCTGAGAGCCAATCCTACATTCAAGACACTTGAAATTTTATTTTAAAGCTGAAAATCACAAAAAAAAAAAAAAAAAAAAAAAAAAAAAAAAAAAAAAAAAAAAAAAGAATAAAAATAATAGCAATATCCTCAAAGTTCAAATCAATTGCGTTCTATAAGTCTTAAATAATTAATGTTCAAAACTCTCTTTTAATATATCTAAATTGTATCTATTCGTTTTAATTTGACAAAAGTAATTTAATGAAATCAGTGGTTAATAATTATTAAATTTATTTTTTATTTTTTTGTATGTGCCATCTTCGGTTTTCGTTGCTCCGTACCCACTACCCTTATGTTCCCCCTCCCATTTTTTTTTTTTTGACTCTATGCACCATAATAAGTTTTCGAATTTTTTTAAAGGTAGAGTCCATTGCATGACTGTTGTAATTATATGCAAGTTGTGGCAGAATTTAATTTAAATTGCAAGTGTGGTGAATTTGTTATAATGGATGAATTTTGAAGCTCAGTTAGGAAGAATTAATAGAGTACTTCAGATGTTTTTTTTTTTTATAAAAAAAAAAAATTCAATTTGAGATGTTATATAATGTTATTTGATAAGGAAGTTATATAGTTAAAATCAGAATTGATGCTAGTAAATAAAAACGGAGACAGAAGACTAATTCAGTGATATATAATTAGAAAATTGATATAATTTGTGACCAAGGTGCTTTTTTTTTTTTCCTAACTTGTTCAATTCAAGTCAATTAATTTAGTTCTACTTCAAGCTGAATTGATTGAATTGATTTATTTTAATATTATTGAACATAATTATTTTTATTCTTTATCCTTACAAGTCATTCATCCTGCTCCAATTGTTAAATGAACACAGACCTAACTTACCAATCACACTACTTCGAAATCTTCAAAAATATCAATCCTAAACTTAAACTGGCCAAGTAGAACTTATCGGTTCCTTACAAGTGGATCTTTCTTAATTTTAATTTTAAACCGTTTTTTAAATTTAATTGATCTTTCCCCTTAATTTATAAATCATTACCCCATCGGTTAAGTATTCTATACATTATCTTAAAAGTACTCAAAAAACCTATAAATTTTCAAACCAAATACCATGATTTAATGGATATAACAAATACTCACATACTTACAACAACTAACAAGTAGCAAAAATGAATACAAATTAAAAAATTGAATTTTGGTACGTTCTCTTAATTTTTTTTTAAAAATATATATAGCCAATAGGTCCATGGCCAGGTCGGATCTGCCTCTATGACGCAAAAACATACCACAGCCCGGTCTTCTTGGACCCAAATCTGACCCATTGCCATATGTTAATCAATGCAATATCAGACAAAGGATCCTATGATATTGTATCAAGCATACATTAGAATTCAATGGAATGTGCAATAAAATGTAAAATTCAGTTCTGCTGCATCTGCAAGTGACAACAGAATCCAAGTTATAGCTACAACTTCTAAACATAGGGGCAAAAAAATATTTCAAATTGCTTCTACTAAATGTGTAAACATCTAGGAAATATTAGACATTGGAAATCCTATCTTTTTCCTCTTGGGGGGAGAAGATGGGTAAGGTGTGCAGATATGTGTAAGGCAACCCCACCTGCCAGTAAGTTCAAACAGGCTAGGGTTTTAATCCGTGGAACAAAAGGGGTTATGCTCAAGACTACTTAAACAAGAAACTAATTAGAGCGCATCCTATCTTCTTCCAGGTAGAGCCCTCATTTTTTATATTTATACTCTTCCCTGATGGTCCACGGCAGAAGCATCACCAGCATCGACTCCTTCTTGCTGACAATACATGTATCTGAGGAAGAACTTCAGTGAAGCATGTTCTACATTGGTTTGCCTCTAGAGCAAAGCTCCATGAAGAAGCCCCCTCCTTGCTCAGCAAGTAGCCTTCCCTATCTTCAGTCAGTCACAGCAACGATGTGCCGAAGATCTGACTTTTACCAATTAACATGACTACAACATTTGGATCCGTTGGTTTCCGCATTCTCTCAGGCCACCTCACAGCATCTCAAAGTAGCTTCGGGCGGTTAACATCATACACAAAGCAATAGCACCAACCGCTCCCGGTAGTAGGCACTGTATATGCACTGTACCTATTTCAACAAAAAAAGCACGGTATAATGCTAACTGCTCATTAAACAGTTACTGTCATCAACATGTACCTCTCCATTCGTAACCAAAAAAACTAACATGGTATCAACAGAGAAATGATTTTACTCATAAAACAGTACGTAACTAGTTAAGCAATTATTCGTAAGAGTAGTAACAAGAAATTCAGAAGATGAAGAAATAAAAGACACCATTTAAAGCGTGCACAAATTAAAAAATAGAAAAAAATCACAAACTGAGAAGAAACTCAAGAAAGTACTGCTAAATTGTCATCTATTAGCAGTTTAACAATGGTGCCCAACAGGTCAACCACTTTAATAAAGTAACAGTAGAATAACCAAGATTCTGTCCGTTATACTCATATAAAGTATATAATGATAATATTAACATCTTCTACATGCTCCTTAAAGTTATTACACAGTCATGGAAAATTCATTATAAGACGGATGTATCTGTATAGCATGAATCTTATGCCACTTTGTGGTTTTATTAAGTTCACAACTCCCAATATGAACCAAAAAAAACAAAACAAAAACAAAGTTCATCCCTTCTATTAATTTTGTGGAAAATAATCATAGTGATAATTAAGTCTTAAAAGTCATACTGCAGTGTATGAAAGATCTTCTGCTAAGTACATTGTTACCCTATATGCAGGATGCACCTCCTGTGTGTTTCTGAAGTCCTTCAACTTATTAAATCAAAGTATTGAACAAAAATTTTCCACTTTTTCTAACCAAACCAAATTATGAAAGTGACACATTAAGATGTCAGAATAAGTTCCAAAATTCCAATGACCTCAACGATCATGCAACTCTTGCCTCATAATATCCAACCTTTGTTGAAGAATGAGTACCAATTAGCAGAGCACTGCTTATACTCAAGGTATGAAGACTGAGAAAAAAATCTCGGGAATAAAAAAAGCAAGTTAAAATAAAAAGCCCATTCCTCACTCAAAAAAAAAAGAAAAAAAAATAGAAGAGTTCCAATAACAATCCATAGTAAGAAAATGAAATTACTGACGCTTAGACTAGCTTAGGTCAATGTATAAATGTTTAAAACTCCATTACATAAAAGTTGCCTGTATATAGTCTGAATCCTGACCACCTTGAGAATATTTGTTGTCAGAAGTACACGCACTCACGGCTTCACACTAAAAAAGCAACATGATAAGAGTAGGTGAAAATAGCACATACATATAATGTTACAACATATAAATTATGGTAGCAACTGATTTCTATCGGCAGACACAAAATTAGACAAAAGTAGAGACTCACATGCTTTGGAGAGCACAAGTCAGATGTTACAAAGCTTAGGCCCTGTGCACTTGATCCTATACATACTATACAATTTCATACTACCATAACCTCTAAATATCAAAGCAAATAGATAAGCATAGACAGAAAATCCAGCGCAAAAATTCATAGAGAATCACTCAACAAGACATGAACTTAGCAACTTGTTCATAGCTATGTGAGCCTTTCAGCCTACTCTACAAAGCCCGTTACAAAAAATAAGCTTACAGCAAAATAATAACAGCACACAAGGTCTTTGTGCAATATCTTCTCAGCGGTACCTTAGAGCATACTATCACTACTTGTTGTCAGCAATATAACTAAGGCTGATCTGCAGTACTGATCAGAGCATAAGTAATCCATCAACTTTATCTATTGCGCAGTTGCTGGGTTTTCCGCTTTTATCACAAAATCACATCCAAATTCTATTAGAATTCAACCATTTGCCTTACAATGAGGTGGACTACCAAGGACAATCTAGTAAGTATCGCATTTACTTAATGTCATAATTTCACAAACACAACTCACTCAACAGCAATAATGCAGTACAAATGTAGTCTGACTCGCAGGTACAATTCCACTCAGAAGCCATTATCACCTATTTCTATCTTACGACGCACTCATTAAGTCTTGCCCGCTAGCATATTCAGCAGATATAGATTTAGGAGCCAGAATAAATGCGAGCTTGGCGTATCCTCCTGACTCAGCTAAGCTATATCTCACGACAATAAAAAAGAATTTTCCTTCTGAATTAAGACTTTTAGCTATAGTTGTAGATAATCCTCATGGCTCTAAGAAGCAATAACCATTCACTGCTGGCAACACTGCCAAAAATATCTAGTTCCCATACTCCTAACCTCTCTCCTGAAAAGACCTACTAGTATAGGAGGTATCGCACTTAATAATAAATGACTCGTCGGTCACAACATGAAAGTGTCCTTATTTAAGCAGATTAGTGCTGTTGTCATAAATATGTTTATTTATGACATAGTTTCTCATTTTTGTGCCTTTCTCACTCCTCGTGTACCTTCTAATAGGCGCTTAACCCCATTTTACATTGCAACTAGGCACGCCTTGTCTACTTGTTGCACTACGCCCACCCACCCTGTCTGAAAAAAAAGGAAAATGAAATGCAGCTCCAACATATTTTCTACCATAGTAACCCATAGTCATTCTATGTTTCGTCCTTCATGCAAACTCCTTACTCCAAAATACATTGTCCACCCAAAAAGTACGAACAAGTAAAAACCACATCTACAATATTCTTAGGATGGTCTAGTGGAGTGCATCAACGATTCAAGCCTCATCATACTGTGTAATGCAATTGACTTACATTAAAGTTGTTGACCTTACATGAAAGACATACTCAGAACCTTATTCTTCTAAAAAACATAAAAACTACTTTAGCCAAATAAAAGGTGGCAGCCTAGACCATAAGACCAAACACAAATGTTCACACATACACCAGTTGCCCATCAACCCATCAAATTGAGCTTCAATTAACATTGCTTTGCAATTTATCTCATTGAACTCCTACTAAAAACATTGAATACTATCCCTTCATGATTCACCTTTCATAACCCAAGTAAAATTAAATTCATGATTTGAATTCAATTATACTGTATGCCTCTTCATGGTTAGTTCATTGAAGCAACCAAATTCAAGAGGCAGTTATAAATCTAGGACAAGGATGGGATAAGCGGTCAATATCGATTGTTAATAACCCTTAAAAATGTTATCTATGCACATTAAAAAGGTGCAAATGTCTCCACAATGATGTCCTGTGTACAAGAAAATGGCTGTCCACTAGTTTTCCACAAAAGAAGTATGGAACACCATCTTAATGTAAAACACTATTTTGCAGAGCATAGAAAATCGATATTGATCCCTATTGCCTACCCATTTCTAGATTATCACTCCTCTCAAATTTAGATCTACGTTGAAAAGTTAATCAATAGTTAATCTTGTCCCTAGCTTGTTTTTACGAGCAATTGAGACCAAAGAATTTAGGGCGAACCGTACGATGTCGACCAGGCAAAAACTAAATGTTATGTTAACATAAGGCCATACTCCATAGAAGGTAGGTGCATACTGCTTTTGTCAAATCATGGGCGGCGTGTTGATCATCATCAACATCGAAAGGAAGAAGGGGACCTTAGATTATTCTTGAAATGTATATAACTGTTCATAGAATAACAAAATGGACCATCACCTTGTAATTTCATAAGAAATTCAACTTCATTGACTAGCCCACGAAGATAATGTTTCTACATCTTATACCAGTGTGCTTACATCAATCATTTGATTTTTAATAATATTTATTCTCCTGGGAGCTGCAAGGAAGTGAACCAAGACAGAGAGATCGAGTCTCCCACACACACCTACCCGAATCAACCCCCCCCTCCACATTTCCTCTCTTCACCTCCCAGTCAGCAGCAACTCCACCTCCCAACCGCCCCCCCAATAACCCCCAACCAATCTGTTAACCACTGAACCAAACGATTCCATGCCCTCGCTTTCTGCCGCTCACCGACTCTCACAATGTGCTTATGCGCGAACTTGAGCACACCAGTTCTCACCATATCCCCAATAAGCAATCACACCTCAAAACGAGAGACAAACGCATCTCAAACCTGCCACATTCATACCTCCGATCACTTCGGATCTCTCAACGCACACATCAATCTGACAAACAATCACCTTCCCCGATCATACAACCATAATCCCTCAACATCTGACCCCCTATACTGTGGCAAATAGCTTCCCCATATACCACTAAGCTCTGTCTCTCCCCGAACCACGCTCTATACCCACGACCAATGCACATAGCGCATCATACCATCCTCCAGTCCGCGACCTAATCTGACGCTAAAGCCTCTACTCTCTTTCTAAATGAACACACAACCCAACTGTACATTCCTTGCACTCCCGCTCTTTCCTGTTCCTCTCACCATTCACGTGCCCTCTATTTTTGCCATGATAAACAACAAACATCCCAGTACCATCCACCACACCTTTGCCCACAACCATTCTATACCCCATTTGACTGTTATAACTTTTATGCTTCCTTGCACCAGAACTGAGTTGCTAGAATGTTCCAGAATTGATGACCGTTCAACAGGAAGCAGCGTTTTACACAATGCAGAACCTTCAAGACAACCTCCCAAGACACTCTTTCACAGGTGCCACTCAGAAATACACGTAACAAGACATCATATCCCTCTATATTCGACACCAGCTGCAAACCCACCTCCTTCGGACCCTTGGTACGTAATTTAAATAAGTCACTGTCCCCACCATTTTGACCCTTTCTTCCTCCCTCAACCCCCACTCCACCTATGCCATAAACACACCTAAAACAAAACTTCCTGTGTGCGTTCGGTGCACGGTCACCAGGCGGCACACCCAAAATCTCTCCTATAACCGCCCCCCATCCTCCACTCAACAAACCCTACACCGAAGCCACAACATGTCTTTCGCACCGCCTACACTCATCTCCGCAGCCTCAAGTCGCGTAATCACCACTACACGCACCACAACCACAAACCAACCAAGTTTCTCTCAAGTCCCACTGCTACTCCTTTCTTCCCACCCTCTCTGGCCTCCGCTAACGACAACCACCCAAACTCCACCGCACTCTTCATCCATTCCACTAGAACCACCCTATCACACCGCTGACCCCACCGAATGCAACCCACGCACAGCTGAATCACGCCTAGGAATATCGTGAGTATTAGCATTGCCCCTACATCCAACTCCACCTCTGCACTAGACCACACACTAACCCTTCCTCGTCAACTACATCACCCATTATGTCAAGAAAACAATCACCAACCCTATCTGATGATCTATACAACCCAATCATCTCCACCTCTCCAATCTCCTCTCTCACCTCACCCCCACACTTCCATTCACCGCACATTAGTCGCCACCATTTCACCCTCCCAAATCGCACAACCCACCCATACATCCAAGACCTCTCCACAACACTCCATCCATAACACCATCAAATCTTTTGACGTTGTCTTAACTACACTTGGAGATCTAAATGCAGATGAATGTAACAGGCTTCAGTCCAAGGTTCTATGCCTTCAAGAAAGAATTTCAAAACATGAATAATTAAAAATGTCGTGTCGGCAGCTCTCACGCAACTCCCTGCACTCAAACCAACATCCACTACACCAAGCATCGAACACCAACACACTCAATTATTCCGCCCCTTGACTCACACTCATTATATCAACACCACTACATAGCTATCCATATGCCAATCCTACTACAATCATCTTAACGCCTCAACTCCCCTACATACCAGCACAAAACGAATACACTCACAACTCACACCCATCGCATCTAAATCCATCCTTTGACCCTATCTTACCCACTCTCTACTCCCCATACGACGGAACCCTCCACCAATCCCAACACTCACTCTTCCAACACCGCACCTAATCTGCCTGTAGCCACACACACTTCCAGCCTTAAGACAATCACCTATCTCAACTCCCTCCCTCCCTAAACTTCTACCACCTCACCAAACACACCAGTACACACACTAACTCCCATCTCACCTCCTCACCCTGCCTCCTTCTAACGGCACGCAAACAGCCACAATCAACGCCATCTCCCCCAGGCACTACAGAAACAACTCATTCAACACACAACGAACCTCACATCTCCTCATGCCCCAACCCAATATTACTCTCATCCATCACCTCCACACACCTGTATATATCTCGCCCTACACCCCAACGACCATCCCTGGCGCCACCATATCCCCCCTCAACTCCACACAGACTAAACCTCTCCCACCAATCATACTCTCCCAATACCCCAATCATTTAACTACCATTAGCTAACGCACAATAGCCATCCTACTACTCTACTGACAACATAAACCCACAATAGCGTCTCCACTTCCCATACACACCATACAACACACACAACACAAACCTACGCCTCATCCACACAAACATTATCCGATGCCGATTATCATTCCTCCACCATCACCCCACATTTGCAACACACAGTCCAAGACACACACGGTGCTCCCGGCAAAATCGAAGCTACTCTCGCCCTATTCACTACAATACACACCCACCCGTGCCTTTCTACTCAACCCACTGACCTCCTACACAATCCCCCAATAACTCACTACTCCAAACACATCCCCTACACACCACCTCTCAGCTCGAGCTACATCCCAACATTTTCAAATCAGTTTTTCATATGCGAGTTGTCGTGTCTAACTAATGCTCGCATTTGGATTCTCGTGTCCTAATTCTACTTTTCTCTATATCGCTCCAAACCAAAGAAACGAAACCCACCTATGTCTTTCCTTATGACACACTTAAAATGCAAAAAACCATCATATTAGCAAGGCACGGAACCTATTCCTTCATATAAACACACCAACAAAATGGTCAAGTACAATTACAAATCACCCACATCACCAATCAACAAGCTCCATTAAGTAGTAGATCACAATTCAATCATATTTCAGCGCATATAAAGAGTAGTCTCCATATCATAAATCCAAACAATATAATTAATCCACATTATAAACCCCAATCATTTCCAAAAACTTCAAATTTAAAGCTACTCTATTTAAAAACCCACAACACAAAAAAAAAAAAAAAAACAACAATCCAAAACATCAATCAAACAACCAATATGCAAAAAAAAAATTGAGACAAAAATTAAAAAACTAATTGGACCTTTCCCTGACCTACAGTATCCCAAATCTGGCTTTATGATCCTTACTATCAATAGTCAAGCCTACGAGTTAGCAAATTCAACCCCAATAGTAGACTTGGACTCGAGATTGAACTCATTTTTCGTAAATCTCGCAACAAATTGGACTTACCAACACCAGAATCCCCAATTAAAAACAAAGCTTAACAAGTATCATAATCATATCTGCCCTCTATAACCTCCATTTGTAAACTTTGGACGTTATTTTTGGCGAATCCGACCTTTGAGAGGATGGTTTTGCTCAGAATTGATTGAGGAAGAGAAGAAAGTTTTGTTTGAGTAGGTGGATTGCTTGTTGACAAAGTCACAGTAATGATGAGTGATGTGAGTGATATGTTCTTTTGATGAAGTTGTTATTTGCAAATTATAAATTTAGCCCTCTCCCTTTTATTTCTGTGCTTTTTACAGGGCTTTGTTTTGTCTGGCAAATCAATGGGGTAAAGAATGACTGTAGACTGCATCAATTGCATTCTTGCTAATTCATCAATTTTGCACAGTACCGAATAGAGATGTTTTGGAATATGTTCCCCATATACCTCGACTTTTAGCTAATATACATCATATACCTCTCGTGTTTTTAAGAAACAGCTCATATACCCCTCACATTAGAAAAAATAGCCTCAATACCCTTACTCTAACGGAAAAACTAACACGTTATCTTTTTCTATCTATTAAACTTCTAATTCAATATGTATTTAACCCCTAATCTCTCTAATTCATTCCCTTCTATCTTCCTTGTCGTCTACCTCCATTTACCACAACTCTAATTCAATAAAAGAGAAAAATCTTCCAGAAATTCACTCGAGATTTCCTCTAAAATCAATCAAATTTCAAGAAATGCAACAGTAACTCTTCTTTCTCTTTGAAATTCATACAAAAATTTCCAAAATCGCTCATCTATTAAGATCAACATAATCCAAATTAGAAACCCAGAAAATCAAAAAGCATTAAAAATTTAGAGCAATTGGCTGCCAACTAGTGATAGCGAATTGCGACTTGAAGAGAAGAAATCAATTGTTTCAGATGACAACACGAAGAAGGATCAGGCAGCCAACGGGCATCCGACGGAGTAACCTGGATTTCCGCTGACTTCCTAGTCGGGGCAAAACCCTGAAACAGCATGGACACTGCGGGGAGGGAGTTCAAGTGGTGAGCAGACCTGGAGTCGTA
>SNQN01004232.1:831-22821 GCA_008642245.1 Bassia scoparia
GAATCGCACCAGGTCTGTCCGTTTTGCCAGATAGAGGACATTATGCGCTGTCCTCGGTGGCAACACAAACTCTGATCAACTCCCACACTCCCCCCACGCTCACCTTTCGACCTACACTTGCGTACGTCCGACAAGCAGTGCCACTTTCCTTGGGATAATGCTGCACGGCCCCTACGACCGCTCTACCGTTCGCTCATCGCCCCTGGACCTCATGGACCGGCCCTTGCTCCTGGTCAAGCCACTCTCCGCCCGTATTCTTCCACCCGCTTCCTTCCTTCCGGCGTCAAAATCTGCGCCACTATCTTCGCAACCAGATTCTACGCTTAAGCTTCAGACGTCTGAGACCTCTCGAACACTCATGTTCCACGTCCCCATCCCCCCCCCCGTAACCTCACCACTTCTGGTCAGCGCTCGCCACATGTTAGCTACAAATCATCCGAAATTCCTACCCTACCGTCCATTCGACGCGTAACCCATCGGATCATCCGCGCTCCCCCTCAGCACTCCTCCCGATCCGCGCGTTCGTTCCAGGATCCGAACTCGCTTCCTCTCCTCCCCGGCCACTGAAATGGCTCCCGCTCGCCCCGATGCCCCTTCGCACCAACCCCCAGGTCACTCACAGCGTCGCCCTAGTGCCCCCCCTACCCCCCTACTCTGCGCCCTCGCTCTAACCTCCTGCGGATCGCCCGCAGCATAACTTTCGATACAACCTCCCCTCAAGCGACGTTGTCCATTCAGGTCTCATGATACTCCCTCTTACTCTCAAACACATCGCTCCTGTCCGGGGAATCCCTCGCTAAGTACCGCGCGCACCTTGTCAAACCAGGCCACTCTCTGAACTTGCGTGCCTCCTACTCTGACCCTATACCCAGGATTACTTCTGAGCCTTACAGCAGACGTCCTCGCCACCGCGCGTCCTTACCCGCGTCCTTTCTGCCTCCAACTCCCCAGCGGTGTGTTTCGACCGGCCTTGCGAATTTGGTGTTGAAGAACATCGTTCAATGATGATTTGCGCAAAATCGCAACGGATTATCTCTACCATTTGGAATGTTGGATGACAGCCATGACGTCGCAGCACCTTCGCTCCCCTCGCTAGCGCTACTGCTCCTAAAAGCCCCTTGGGGCGCCTATAAGAGACCAACTCCTTCGAATCCCATTGGATCGTACGAGCATCATATTCTTATCGCTGTCCTCACCGTGAATTGACGAATCCTCTCAAGGTCATGAAACGAGTGACTGTGGGGGGAGACAGCAGCAGTGGTGAGGAACACTCGCCGAGAGTATCAGTTGAGAAGCAGCGGCTCCGCATCCGTACAAGGCTGAGCCACGCAAGTCTGTCACATGAGTAACAGGGACGGAGTGACGCTCAAGAAAGAGCCAACAGATGGCGACAGCACACGGCTGTCGGCCAAACGCCCTGACCACTCGTCAGCCCTATAGAGGGGCACACCTTCCGTCTCTGCAGCGCGGCCAGCGCGGACGAGCAAGCGCACCGGCCAGAAAGGAGAGCAATCAGCCACCCGGCCCCAACAGAGCGGCCAACCGCCAGGATGCCGGAAGAGAAGCAGCACGAAAGGTGTAGCTGAAGGCACACATCCGGCGGGGCGAGGAAAAGGAGCAGATTCCAGAGGACCGAGCAGCAGACGAGTCCCGTTTCTTCGTGGATGCGCTCCAAACTCGCACCAACGTGAAGGACGGCCATATTACTCGCCCATTACGTGCCACCGCGCGAACTGTCGCCCACAAGGCACGCCCACCCGTGGTAATTCCTTGCCATATACTGGAGTCGTTGAGATCGTCCTGAAAATTCCTCGCATCATGCTTTGAAGCCCAAGGACCAACGAAGACGAACCCTCTCACAATTGTGCAAGACACAAGAAGCAGATGAAACAAAGGTGGAAAACCATTCATCTGGCGACCTTAAGAGTTCGGACCAGATCTCAGCCGACGAGCTAGCAACATACAACGGCGTTCTCGCCAACTACTACACCGTTACACTGAGCGCAGTATTAGACTGGCGAGTGCCCTTCATCCCTTCTCTTAACGCCGACACACTCACCAGGTCCTGCTAGACTCTGCAACATGATGGATCACACAACAAACGCCTCACCCCATTAACAGATCCAACCTCGTCAAGACATCTCTCCCCTCGACGGTGTACACCCTGCCCTGCCCTCTCCCGCTAGCCTTGCATAGTATCAGCCGAAACGCCTCCGAGCCATGCCGGCTCCTGGCTGACCCGTCAGATGACGAAAAATTTTGGGTTGAGGACTTGCCCTGGCAGGCTGGCCCCCCCACGGCAGCCAAGGGTGCCATTCAACTAAGTCGACGGATGACTGCATTGCACCCTGCTGCCCTGGTGGTTGCGTGGGCCGCCCGTCGCGATCGACCACCTAGAGTTAGACCGGCATTCTCCTATACCCGTGCGACGCGCAACAACCAACGTTTCGCTGAACGGCCCGTCGACGACACATCACGGATAGCTCGGTTCCTGGAACACTCTCACCCACCGCCAGACACCCCTCTTCTCTTACCGAGATCACGCTCGCCGATCCTCCCTTCCCATCCTAGTTATTTCGGCTGTTCTGACTTCCGGCTACTGAGCTCCGCGAAGGAACTACCTGCTAGCCTGGTGCGATCTCCTCTCAAACCAATGCCGCCGCTACCCCCGCTATACTCCCCCACATATCCCAGGCCATTCGCTCATAGACAACCCAACCTAACTCAATGTGATCTACAGCAACATAACGCACACAATGTGAGCCGCTCATGTGATTAATTACATCGAGATCGTTCTTCTCTTCGCGTACATAGACTACTCTCTCACCACTCTTCTGTCCGGGGCATCATCCTCACTCATTGCTATTCCTCTGCTGCTCTCCGTCTCGTTCCGCTCTATTCCCCTCTCCCATTTGCTGACCCGTCCTTCCGTGACACACTGACTGTCTTGCGGGCGACGCAGAATTACATCCCAACAAGTCCGAGGGCAGTTGAACACGATGAGCCTGCAGAGAATAACTTGAGGTACAGACGTAGGCATCATATCCTGCCCTTTACCTGCGCCTTTCACGACATTCAAGAGACTGTTCGTTCGCCCCTTCTGCTTACACGCGCCGCCGAAATCTCTTTATCTGCTCGTTAGGTCGCTACCTTCTCCGCAGAATCTTCTCCGCCTTCCTCCAAGTCCCCAACACGTCCAGGCCCCTGTAAGTATACTCTATCTAACCCTCTAATATCTCTCCACGCGACCGCGTCACAATTTCTTCCTGTCGTCGATCCGCCATCGTACGCCGCGAAGAGCATCTTCACCTCCCCTTACACGCCTCCCGGTCGAGGCTTGATTTCCCTTCCACCTGCGGCCGGAACAACGACTTCGGACGGAACAAACAAATACTCTAGTGAAAGCATTTTTATAAGATGCCCACAACCTATAGGGCGCGCCCACGAATTGTACTCGACAAAACTTACGTAGCTAAACGTCGAAACAAATCCTATATAAATGACGTAATGTCGAACGCAGCAAAACGGAACTACGATACCTATAGATCGTCATGTAACAGCACTTCCCGCCTACGTACAATGAAGCCTGAGTAGCATCGATGAAGTCTCTTCCATAATCAGTGACTCTGGCGTCCCGATCCTACGATCCAAGTAGAGATTTCCCTCTTTTATCTTCTATACTATTACAATTAAGCTCCGTTGCATCAATCTGGCCCCACTCCCATGTGCACGTTTATGCCTGACCTTATAACTAGGAGCCCCCGCACTTGCCACCGTTGATTGTAAGATTTCACTTGTTCCCGGCCCTTGCACCACGCCACTGTGGGAGCCTGTGAATCCTGGACTCAATCTTTCAATGGTGATTAGACTCACGTGCCCCTTCTCTACTTTGCATTTATCCACTTCCTCATTTGTGGCTTGGCCCCCACTTGCTTTGCATCCGCGTACCCTAACTATTTTCGTCTCATGTGACTAACTAGGCAGGAAGCATGGCCCAACATTCTACAAGAATTAAAGTTATATTAATGTTGCATCACTTAATCATCGCCCTCAAATTGTCTATTTACGTCAATATTACACATCGCCAATTGCATAGAGAAGCGCAAATTTTTCCGTAACAAGCATACATATAGGATCCTGCCCTTTTTTGAAAACTGAGACCGATATGTACCTGCAAACTGAACCTGTGTACACACGTGCATTTCGGTCACTTGATAAAAACAAAAAACGTAACACAGAGCCGTAAATCAATTGTCGAGGTCATGTTGTGCACTTTCACCCAACAAACGACAAAACGATCCCAATATGTTATCTAGAGATTAGCTCAGCGGACTCTTTCGTACCCTCTGCCCACGGTTAAAGCCTTCATGATATGATACTATGACGCCCTTGACTAACGTATAACCCCCCTCGGCCTCATCACACTGAGTCGAGAATGTCGCCAAATCTCTCTAATGCAGATGACATCGGCCATGAAAGTGAATGACCATGTTGTTGAGACAATAAGACTTAAGTATAAAACAAACACTGGGAAGAATGAATAGAAAAACGAAACCAGTTCATCCATTCATGTAAGAACAAAGTTCAACTCTACAAGTGTGTATTACAAGCGAGGCTATGATTACCTCCATGTTCACACAATCGTGGATCGGAAAACGACCACTAAACTACTGCCATTCATATGAGGCCATGAAACTATGCTACGCTATGCTAAACTATACTTGGCTACCTAAGCAGATGGGGCTAAGAAGCTAAAATCCAAAAAAGAAATAGATTGATGTCTGTTGTTATTCATTCTCATGATCCGGCAAGCCTACTTCAACAGCCGTCCAACTGTGAAGCACGTCATGGGTGGACAGCTACTCCCTTTATATGACGTTCCTTGCTTAATTGAATCCTCAGAAACTTCCCATCCAAATCTACTATCGCTTAAGTAAATCATGGGCCGACATCCATTATGGGCTTCATTAATTATGGGCGTCCATTATTGGCGCGTTCCACGGTGGGTTTCACATCCATCCTCATAATACTGTACGCACTTCCACCGCGCCCTGTCGCAACACCTCTAACCCTCCCTATTCCTCTGGCGACTGCCCCCGACCCCTAACTCCGGTACAGCACTGCCAAGACAATCTGTCCAACACATCGCCAAGCTCTTCTCTACTGCTTTGCGACTTCCACTCGCTCAAGTCACTTTACTTCAATTGGGTCAAACTCCATTCACACATTCGTCAACAAAATCCTCAACAGAACATTCCTCATGAAATCCGTCATAGTTCCGCACATAATTACCTCCTCTAATTAATTATGCTAAGGGCGATATCACTTTATTTCTCCCACCTTTTCCATCTCCCAATCCTCTTCAGGAGGACTTAAATTTTCATTCTTATGCTTTTTATACCTATAAAAATACCTTATATCGCATACGGCTCCCAATAAATAGCGTGCTCCTTCTCCTCATACATGGTTTCTGAAATAATCACAAACTAGCACTCCCAGAAAAGAGCTTTCGCGTCCCTCGCCTACGAAGATAATGCACATTAAATCCTCATCGACTCCGTAAGAAATTACCATACCTTCTATTGACCATTACACTTTGGAAGCCAAGTCATAAATTCGTACCAGTTAACCCTTATGTAAAGCCATCATTACAAAAGCCTCATTAAGTATGTGACGTCTGACACCTGTTTTAGTTATCTCACCAGTAGTGATCATCATTAATGAAAGTTTACGTATGAACTTTGCAAATAACAAGACTATTCATTTTAGCAAAATTTTATTTCCCTATAATATCCTTTCGCGATAACGCACTGAACATCTCAGCAAATACAATTTGTAAACATTTGCCACTGCAATGTTTTTGTGACAAAAGATTTTTATGAAATAATAATATACTAAATCATGAACAATATTTTGACAATTCCTACTCATGACATATCGAAAAGGTGTTAAAATAGAGATTACCTTTTGAAAAATCTAAATATAAACGCGCGCGCACGCGCGCGCACACCACAACCACACACACACACACACACCACAACCACACACACACACACAGTACTATATATAATACATATTTTGATAACCTGCTACACGGAAGCTACCCAACCAATCCGCGGTGCCAGGCGAGGCTGCAGTGACGACTTGTCATGACCTCCTTGCACGCTTCAAGTTACCGCTTCAACACATCAGCATACACGGAGCGTCATGCCATCACATACCTTCGACCACCTTGATGTAGTCATCCCACACTCTAGCAACAACACTTCTTACGATACTGCTTGGACGATAAGCATCGCCCCAGGCCCCCTTAGCGAACAAAGACCTCATAAATACAAGCCTATCACAACACAGCATTTGATCACACGTGACAACCGTGATTCAGTTGATCTCGGCGACACCGCCTCTTTGCGCCCAAAGCAAACTGCACACTTCACCTTGAGATATCCGTTGATGCCAAAGCCCAAAATGTACTCCTCCACCATGCAACACAGGGACACAGATAGGCACTTGATAAAAATCCAACATAATGAAGTAGCTTCCAGTAATACTTCACTGGTTCCACCCGCTTAACCTTTCCTAAGCATCACCGGTCTCTCCCCCAGCCGCACCTAGCCGCAGTGGGTTCCCCCCTAAATAAACGCTCCGCTCTCCTCAATTCACATTCCCTTCTCCCAAAATTTCTCCACCACTCCCACACCGTCACTTTTCACGACTAACTAGCCCTTTGCCTCTTAAGCCGTTAATCAGTCACCCAACAGTTCCCGACTAGACGGCCACGACATGATGCTTTGCAGCATATACTCACGACCCACGCCGGAATACGCACCTCGCACCCTCTCTCAAGCCAGGACACTCGATCTGTTTCCTCCACTGTCTGAACCCGTCGATAATGGTCCCCGAAACACCGACGGCCAATCCACCCTCGCAGCCCGCCGGTCTGGTTGTCATGGCTAAATACCAGTCAGTCCACCAATGAGCCGACCATCACCCCCCTTAGATACCCTCCCCGTAGGGGCATTCAGCTCAGTACCTACTTCCGAGCCTCCTCATTAAAGAGAATTATCACACTAGCGGCGCTCTCGCCTGACTCAATGCCTCTCTCCTGTTACCGGAATGACCTATGCGACCACCGAGACACAGAGTGGGGGATGCACAGATGAGATATCGCGGAATTACTTCCTGCAAAAAAACCGATGCAGTGAGCGTGTGTTTGGAAGCGTGAGAACCAATCAACTAGCGAAGGAAGGGAAGACTTGAGTTCTTGCGGAGTTAAGACTGAAGAACCTGCAAGCAACAGCCAGGGAAAGTCGTAAGGCCAACCGTACAGCTCCAATAGTTCCCCAATGGCGCAGCCGGGAGAAAGGGGATGCCGTATGTTGATTTATAACGAGAAATCTGTTGAGGAGCCAACATAGGTGCATGAGATGATAGAGCTACCTTGGGAGCGCAAACGCGGCTCCCGATTCGGAAGTCTCAAAATCACGAGACCGACGGATGAGCGTTAGTAGTCGGTGGTTATTCGGATAACCGTAGCACGTAACGGCCTTATGCACACTTGTTATCGCTAAACACTTCACAGGAAACCTAAATAAAATAAAAAACTCGACCATGGATTAGACTATGATATAGATAGATAAGGGGTAGGAACGGGCTAAATGTATAGATTGAAGGAAAACGTGAGTAGTAGTGGTCAACGTTTACAGGCCACGGGGCAGTACCGGTTTAAGTAGTGACGCGAAAACACTTCTGGGACTGCGGCGGACGCCCATATGATCCCTGTGTGAGGATATACCCATATCCAAAAATCTCTCCCAATACATTCAGTATATCATTATCGGGCCATGGTATAATGAACACTCCAAGTATTCAAAGTCCTGACTTGGAAATCCAGTTTAAATGCATGAGACGAAGTTACCTATACTCTTTCCTGGATAATCCGCACAAGAGGCTTAGAATCTATACTCGTGCTCTATTTCGAATATAGCATAATTTAAACCACACCGCCGCCCTGAACCTGCTCACTCAACCCGAGACGACCATACCTCCGCTACATTATCAACACGACCTGGCGCCGCCCACGTCGTGCACCAATATCGCGTGCACTTCGATTCAGACTCTTGCGCCACGCTCCCGTCACCTAAACTTTGTTGTCTTTTTCAACAGTTTACCCACCCGGCTAACCCCATATAATCCAGAGGTTATTAACTTGATACAACTTGTATAATCAATATCTAAAAAAACTGCGTGCTCTAACAAGGCTAAGAATCCGATGCGATCACCACTTTTAGATTTCAGCAAAATCATACACGCACTAAATTTACGCCGCTCATAAGTAACCACTCCGATCCCAACTGTTTTAATATGTCATGAACTTTCTTACTTCGACAACAGAGAAGGTGCGCTGAAAAACATAACCAAGACAATCTTCCTTCGCTTAACATATCATTTATCTGTAATTACAAATTTTCCCGTACAACACAAACCACTCCCCACTAATCTTTTCTCTTACATCCCAAGCGCATCTGCACCCCCAAACTTCAAAAAACCCAGATCACCATGCAATACACTTTCACACTCAAAATAGCAATAGATACCCATCGACATCATTCTCAGCAACGTGTCATGCAAAACTCTTCTGAAGACAATGAAATTTAACCATACTAATCAACCTCTCTCTATCTCTCGCACAACTATGTCCCTCAACACGACAATTTAACCCCCAAACTCTAGCAAAAGAGCACTATAGCATTCACAGTGACAAAAAACCCATTAATTAGCCACTTCTAACAAATCTATAACTACTTTGAAAAATTTCCACAAAAAACAACTTCATAACTTCAACAGATTAACCCTCGACTCTATTTACTGTTTTAGGCAGTAGTAAGAAATTCAGTTCTTGCTAGAAAATGACCTAATGTTTCAATACTTCAAGAACATATTTCATACCCCACCAAAACGTTACAAAATAACCCCAAATACAATTTTCAATATCGAACCTCAAACGAATGAATCAAAAATCTAAATACAAATACTAGAAGGAAACAGCATAAAAAACACAAGCAGAATCGACCCCAGAAAATACAACCAACATTTATCTACGAAAAATTACACCAAAAAGCTTAGCCAAAAACCCAAAACACGAACAGAAGTTGAGCAAAATCAAATCAATTGCAAAAAAGCCTAATTCAACCCAAATTCGAAAACCCTAAAAAACGAAAATCAACCTTCCAGTCAACCCAGAATTCGAAAACCCTAAAAAAACGAAAATCACCTCTTGAGAAATCAAAACCCAATTGAAATCCCTAAAAAACAATCAATCAAACTAACCTGTAATTCAATCTCTTGAGACCACACCAAAGCTTCCCTTAAGCCCCCAACAACGACGATCCCCTTTTCAATCGGCCATGGGTCGCAGACACCTGCGCTGTACAACATACCACACTTGAAAACAAACACAAGAGACCACCGGCGTGCCGTCAAAAAAAATGAGAAAGGGTCGTACGGCCGGAAAAAGAGAGAACTAAGCCATTTCCAGCCAAATCTCAAATTAGGAGTCGAGAATGCATGGAAATACTCAGATAGAAAGAGGCCTTCTCTTCGTAGTTACTCGACTTAACAGTTCGCTTAATACGTGTTTTCCCTGATCATACTCATCTTCAGCTGCAATCATACATTGACAGAGGACTACGAGCAGCAGAACGGTATATATCTCCGTTAGTTCCCTACCATCACGTTCTCTTCATTCAACAGAATGTCTATTGGCTTTCTTGTCTTGTTGGGATTTGATTCAACGCAAGTGTCGACCCTAGCGCCCCCTCAAATTACAACCTATACAAGACAAAAACACCATCAAACACTACGTCGGACGAAGTACTACCTCAAACCTTGCGTTGGGATTTACTTCCATACATTAAATCAAATTCCAAGAATTCTGCTAGCAATAAAGCCTTGAACCATCACGCTCAAAACGCCAACTGCACTACTACGACAATCCCCTCTGAGTGGACCAGCAATCTTCACCCCTAGCCCCCTCTCACTTCCTCGTCACAACCTTGTAAACTGCAAGCACCTCTTCTCTAACCCAAACAACTACAGAAACACAGAGCCTAACATCCCTCGATCAACTAAAAGTTTCTATAAATGCGAGCATCAATATCAACCCCATTCCACATCTGAAACGAGTCGCTAGCATCTATCCAAATCAACTACAGGCTTCAAGAATCACCCTTCTGCAAAATTGTGAAAAAATCCCAACACCCAAACACAGAATTACCATTGAATAATTCTAGACAGAGATAATTCAATGCCAATAATGTTTTTCATTGCAACATATAACAAACCTAACTTGTACACTCTAGACTACCATCAGCGAGCAACCAACGACCTCCGTATGAGCACTTCACATCCCAAAACGACAGACCGACCAAACTAGACTCTCCGCGTCACTTCTTTTTCTAAACAATACAAGGAAAACAGTAAGACGACACATAAATCACAACCTCACCCTTACATTTCATGTTCTAACATCTATGTTATCTAATTTATTCTCCCAACCAACTCCATCCGCTTTTAATCGGTCACACATACTGCTAAATTTGACTTTTCATTAACTCAAGTTTCGCCTAGTACCAGAAATATCAGTCTCTCAGCCTCAACAACGACAGAAGCGTGACTTCCCTCTGTAGCTCTCTCTCTTCCAACTCACCCATCCGCAATTTTCCTCTCACACCCATTTTGTCAGACTCCTCACCAGCCGCTGCACCATAACCATATTACAGTCCTCACTAAGCCCCAGACTTCCTAAAGCTGTAAGCCAGCAAACTGACATGTTCTTGCCTTTTATTATGAATTACCTCAGTTTTCTCTTCAATCTGTCTTCACTCGGTTTCTTCTCAGCGAGCCGAAAGTTCTGTGTCTCCGAGAGTTCGTTTCCCCACTTTGTCAATATATAAGTAACACCCACAACTTAATCTTTTCTCCTCATTGGTCTTTTAAATAATGCAACACACTGTTCATACTTGTTAAATTCTTGTAATATAGCGCACCGTAATCTACGATGAACATATAGTCACATAACACATCCGACAAATTAAGATTTAGTTTTATAATCGTAAATACACTTCTCACTACAAAACATATGCCATCATTTTCCTTTATTGACGACCTGACAAAACCACACATCGTTAAAACCAAAACCAATAACAAACAAGTACTACAAAGACCATAGTATCCATCGTTATCTGCATAAAAGAAAATGTCTCCATTACTTTATTCCATACAACAAACAATGCTAACCTTTACGTCTTACCCCAATCCACTTTTAACGAACAATACTGCCTCAAGTATCTATGATTAGTGACCCCATTAAATATAGTTCCTAGATTTGCCACTGGAAAAACTAGTCTTTCTATCAATTTAAGACTTTAATTTTGGTTTTGTGTACAATATTTATGGTCTTGTTAACCACTAGGGCTTACTATTACTCTGATATTACCACTAGCGCACTTTGAAGAGTACCCAAGCAATATTRATCAATCAGAAARTTCAGGACCAATTAGATAGACATTTACATAAAACATAACGATGAGCATGTGACTGACTTTTCAAGGCCGTATCAAAGGAGGAAAATAAGCTTAGATAATCACAAGAGACCATTCCGATAATGTTATTTTGCTTGAATTTAATGTACTTACCTGTAGCTCTACAATTCTGCCGATTTCTCTGGAATCAAGAGGCTGGAAAACAATATATTCATCAATTCTATTCATGAACTCTGGACGAAATGTTTGTCTAGCCAACTCTACGACCTGCCTTTTCATCAGGTCATAAACTGCATCCTTACTATCTTGTGTATTCTTCAATGTTTCCAGGATATAGTGAGACCCGATGTTGGATGTCATAATTACCACACAGTTGGTAAAACTGACAGTTCTTCCCTGAGCATCAGTTATACGTCCATCATCCAGTAGTTGTAACAAGATGTTGAATACATCATGATGGGCCTTCTCGATTTCATCAAACAGGACTACWGAGTAAGGTCTTCGCCTCACCACTTCAGTGAGCTGTCCACCTTCCTCATAGCCGACATAACCAGGAGGTGCACCAACAAGCCGTGACACTGCATGCTTTTCCATGTACTCGCTCATATCTATACGTACAAGAGCATTTTCAGTGTTAAAGAGGTAACCAGCCAAAGCTTTTGCAAGCTCGGTCTTCCCTACACCAGTAGGGCCCATAAACATAAAGCTTGCTATTGGTCGACTTGGGTCAGACAACCCTGCTCTTGAACGTCGAATTGCATCAGCCACTGATTTGACAGCCATGTCCTGCCCAATAACACGTTTGTGAAGAACCTCTTCCAGATAAACCAGCTTCTCTCTTTCTGATTGCTGAAGGTTTGACAATGGTATGCCAGTCCACTTGCTTACAATTTCAGCAATATCTAAATCAGTGACTTCTTCTCGAAGCAAAGATTTACCAGACTCCCGATATTCAGCCAGGTTCTGTTCAGCCTCTCGCAACTGACGTTGCAGAGACATCAAGGTTCCATATTTGAGCTCAGCCGCARGACTGAGGTCATACTCTCGTTCAGCAGCTTCCATCTCCAAATTGACTCTGTCAATCTGAAAGGGRATTCCAGTTACGCAGTATAACATGGATTTTGATCATGTCAAAATTACAAGGAAAAACATTTTGCATTAACTTCAATTCATAGGAAGCAAATTTACTTACAAACAAGGGTTTACCTCTTCTTTGACGGACCGTATTCGATTCTAAGAACCTTCTCACTTTCCCATTGATCATTTAATGCCTTTTGTTCTCTTTCAGTGACCCAAGATCATTTTCCAATTTGTTAAGTCTCTCTTTGGATGCTCTTTAGTCCCTTTTTCAAAGACAGTTTCTCCATCTCTAATTTAGTATTGCTCTGTCTATCTCATCCAACTCTGTAGGCTTAGAAGTGATCTCCATTTTAAGTTTGCAGCGGCTTCATCAACAAGATCAATGGTGGCGAGTATGTCAGGACACGATGAGCAAGGAAATCAGACTTTAAAAGTTTCCTATGAAAATGATAACAAGGGATAACCAAACCTAATACAAACCTTGTCAGGTAAAACCTTTCAGTAATGTAACGATCAGAAAGAATAGCAGCCGCAACGAGAGCCCCATCAGATATCTTAACACCATGGTGCAATTCGTAACGTTCCGAAGCCCACGAAGAATGGATACAGTGTCTTCTACAGAGGGTTGGCCACAAAAAACTTGCTGAAATCTCCGTTCAAGTGCAGATCCTTTTCGATGTACTTTCTGTATTCATTTAATGTTGTTGCACCATACAACAAGCTCGCCTCGACCAAGCATTGGCTTTAACAAGTTACCCGCGTCCATAGCACCGCCAGTAGCCCCTGCAGTAAAGTTTTGAAAAGATAAAGAACCTGTGATTTGAGATTCAGGATTCCAAAACTTTATCCTATGATCTATCTTGCATCCAACAACATTTTGCATCTTATAATTTGTATTCTAAATTCAATTACTCAGAGCCTCAGAGGGCATCCTTATGGAAACTTCAACATATTTCTGAAGCATCATTCATTATTTCACTTTTCTTTTCTTGTTGTGCCCAGTATGTTGAGGGATATGATTCCCAGCATCACAACTTGTTGACATAATAAACACGCCAACTGAGTGGAAGAAGATCAATGCATCATAACTTCTCTTTTTCAATAGGTGAAAAAGAAATATCGAAACAACATACTCCATATAAAAGTATAAACAGTTAAAAGTTAGTAAAATGATGTCAAAGAGAAACAGCAGCAACAACAATGTATGTTATCAAGAAGAAGCAGACCTGCTCCCACTACCGTATGAATCTCGTCTATAAACAAAATATCTGCCCCATTTGAAGCACTGACTTCCTTCAGTACAGCTTTTAGTCTCTCTTTCAAATCACCACGAAATTTAGCCCCAGCAAGCAATGCACCCCATATCCAATGAAATCAACTGAATAAAGTAAACAGCTCAATATTACAAATATTAATAATTGAGAAATTTACTGGCATTTATTCATGCTTCCCTTTGCATTAACAGATAACTCAAATTTATATTACATTAAATATGGGTCAAATGAGACCAAAAAGTGAGAAATTACTGGTCAAAAAGTTGAAGCCAATATCACTTGCACACTCACCTTTCCGATTCATCAATGTGTTCAGGGACATCACCAGTATGATACGCTGAGCTAATCTGCAAAACAAAAAGACATATGGTTACTACTCAACTATTATGGAGTTAACAGCTTTTTGGGTGCACAGAGGATGCCAATATACAGACTAGCATATAACATATATCTGGCATCCAGCAAGATCTTCAATAGCTTTAACCATCTCGTGTACTTTAATAGACACTGATATTTATACTAATCAATTGCCATATGATCAGTTACAAATATATGGGAACAAAAACATATAGATATTCCCATAACCTTTTTTTCATTTCTAATGGTCATATTTTCATAACATAGTGAAACCAAGAGCCTTTGAGAAATAGACTACTAGAGTAGACAGAATTACATCACCAAAATCAATCTGCATGGTTCAGTGAATATTGAAGTATAACTTTTTTATATATAAAAAAATTCCACTAAATCCCCTCCTAAACTAAGGAAAAAAAGATAAACCAACCATCTATACATCTAGACATAATCTATAAAACAAACCCCTAAAATTCTGCATGTCCTTCTCCTAATCATTTTAAGCAATCCTATTATGTGTACTCCTTCATTTTAAGAAAACCTCCCTTTGAATTTGTACTGTAAGTTTGTGCATATTCACCATCTTCAGCTTCCTCAAATCCTCTATTACTGCATCTTCTTCCCTAAACTTTCTCCTTCCCCTGTTAATTAATGCAGAGTGGTGGAACTTTATATACCAATTCTTAACTCTACAATAACGCACAATCAAATACTTCATTTTGATCTTCTTTCATTCTCTACCTTTCTTTTGCCTTTAATTTTACAAAAATATTTTACAATACAAAATTAACTATCAAATGCATGTCTCCTTACATCGCCGGGCCAATATACTAATTTTAGAGTTAAATCCATGTACCTTAAGACTATGAACATAATGTAAGGAATCAATTTACATGAAGAGGCTTAATGAGCTTACCCTTCTGCTATTGCTGTTTTACCAACACCAGGCTCGCCYATGATCACAGGATTGTTTTTAGTTCTTCTTGACAAAATCTGTATGCAACGGCGAATTTCATCATCTCTCCCAATAACAGGATCAAGTTTACCACGCCTTGCTAATTCAGTTAGGTCACTTCCATACTTCTCTAGTGCTTCATATTTCCCTTCAGGATCTACGTTCAGAGAGTGAAATAGCAGTATGGCATTAGGGAAATGAAGAGGAGAAACCAAGTGTATGATGRCGGGTAAAATTTAACATTAAAGACYCCACTACCATTGATAACGTATAAAATTGATGATTTCTTCAAGCGAAGAGGACAAGGAGCATGAGTAAATTATATATATTCCCTAGAGAGTGAGGTCAGTCAGTTGAATAGATGTCAATGCCCATTGCTTACTTGCTTAGTCAATGCCCATTGCATTCACACTAGTATTTAGATCACTAACAAGTATTCTATAAAAAATGCTACCAATTATAATCCACATCATATGAAAATCTCTCAACAGGTGTAAATTATCTAACAGAAAATTCATCATCAAAATTAAAATCACAGAAACATCTACTACTCATGAATACAATAAAGAAACATACTTTGATCTGTTACCCTTTGACTACCACGAACAGCATGAATGGCATCCTTCAAATCCTTCTCACTCAGGTTGAAATCTTGAAATAATTGCTTTCCCAACCTCGAATCTGARTGGAATGCCAAGATCAAATGCTCTACTGATACAAAATCATCGCCCATTTCTTTCTTGTGTTTCCCAGCTCTGTCTAACAGAGAACTCAGATTTGTGCCGAGAACAGGTCCACTAGTGTCACCTACTACCTGTAGTATGATAGTATCAGAATTCATTAAACCATGGCCACAAATCACCTCCTATTATATGATATCAAGTTCATTAAACAGACCTTGGGCTGCTTGGAGATGAAGTCCTCTACAGCTTGCAAAACTGATGAGTTGTCAAGCCCAGCTTTTGTTAAGATTCTACGAGCTAAACCATCCTTTTGCTCTAACAGAGACTTTATCAAATGTTCGGTCTCAACTATCTGTTGTTTACTTAGTCGTGCGGCTTCAAGAGCCCCAACAATCCCCTCCCATGCCATCTCAGTATACTGTGTTTGATTTATCTGACAGAGTAAACATCAGGAATTTAGGACACACAAGATTGCAAAAATAATTAGGACCTCAAACTTATTAATTTAATTATACCATGAATGACAAAACTTTAGTTAAAGAATTTCAGTAGAGTTTATTCCAAATAGCTTGGTAGCGCATCATTGTTCGCTGTAAAGTTGGTTGAATATTTAGACACTGCCCAGATCACACGATTCTCTTTACGAATGCCATTTTGCCAATACTGGATCAGTTACAAATATGATGGGAAGCAAAAACATATAGATATTCCCCATTAACCTTTTTTTCATTTCTAATGGGTCATAAAATTGCCTGATCGACTCATACATATTGTTGAAACCAAGAGCCTTTGAGAAAATAAGACTACTGAGTAGACAGAATGTTCATGCACATTGCGAATAAGGTGCATGGTTCAGTTGAATCCACTTGCAAAGTATAAGCACTTTTATGATTAAAAAACCTATGATTGATCCACTAAATCCCCTGCTGACTAAACTAAGGAAAAATAGATAACAACCAATGCTATACATCTACATAATCTATAACACCTGTCACTATAATATGTCTACACACACAATTACGCCGCTCATAACTTTATCTGCTAGCTGTGTTACCTCCTCGGTTGACCCACTTCCTAATCATTTTTTAAGCATCCGCTATTTAATTTGTTGAGGTATTAGGGCATGACACTTTCAGTTATGTATAAAGCAAACTTACACTCTTTTTGAAATCTTGCTACTTTGGGTAAGTTTGTGCATATTCACATTGGACATACTTAAGCTTACCTTACATAGGATCCTAGCTTAATTTTACTTAGACATTACATCGCAGCCATCTTCTCTCTCCACTCCTAAACTTCTCTACCTTGCCATTCTGTTGAATCTTAATGGTCGCAGTGGTGGAATTTATATGTGAATTCCGTAATGAATCAAATACCAAATTCTTAACTTGACATACGTCATATTAACAGTGCATGCTAAATCAAACACAATATCGCTTACTATTTTGATTACATTCTTGCTCTCATTATCTCTACTACACCTTTCTTTTGACTTTAATTTGTACAAATACACTATCTTATTACACTATTATATCTCATTATATATTAGACAATATCAAATGCTACTAGTCTCTGCTGTACCACTAATAGCCGGCCAATGTTAATACTCTTAGGATTATTTAGATGGTATTAAATGTCCATTGTAACCTCTATATAGACTGTTTGAACATTTAAATGTGAAGGTGCGAACACTAATTTTTGACTCATTGCAGTAGGGTTGATGTTGAGAGCGTGTACCCCTCTTTTCTGACACTTATTGGGAAGCCTAGGGGACTCTTTACAACCTACCAGGGTGTCAAAAGGCTCTACGCCCAGATTGATACAGGATTGTTTTGACTAGTTCTTCCTTAAGCCACCAAAAACATTCACTGTATGCAACATGGCGAATTTGTTCAATCGTATCTCACAATCCCATAAACAGGATCGTACAAGTTTGATCCCAGCCGGGCAATAACATGTCCCTCTATTGCTAAATCTATCAGTTAGGTCGTATCTTCTCCGGATAGCTACTCTCTAGTGCTTAATATATTCCCTTCAGGATCTACGTGTCTCACCGCCAGATGTTGGAAATAGCCAGTAAAATGGCTATTAGTGGAAATGAAGAGGGATGAAACCCAAGTGTATGGATGCCGGATAAAATTGGTAACATTCGAAAAGAAGACGCCACTACATGATAAATGGTATATAATTTGATGATTTCTTCAGCCGAATGTAGGAACAAGGAGGCATGAGTAATATTCGATATCTAATTATTTTAGAAACTGCCTCTAGACAAGAGTGAGGTCAGTCAGTTGAATATGATCGCTCTGACAAAAACAGCTCGCTATATGCATTGTTATCTTTGCTTAGTCAATGCCCATTGCATTCACACTAAGTATTTTTAGACTCAATAAACAAGTATTTTGTAAATAAAATTAAGATATTAAGGCTACCCATAATTATATATGGACCCACATACATAATGATGAGTATCTTCATCAACATGTGGGTGAATTTAATTTCATCTAACAGGGGAAACTTAGTGAATACATACAAAAATCTAAAATTCACTTCAAGTATAAACATCTACCTAGATCATAAGAATAGAAACATAAGAAACATTACTCTGTCTCGATCTGTTACCGCTTTGCGGGTACACGGACAACAGAATAGTGTGGCATCTGTATCAAGAGTCGCCTTCTCACTCAGGTTGAGAAACTCTTGAAATACATGGGATTGCTCCCTTCCCAACCTCTGATCTGAGTGGAGACATGACTCAAAGTATCAAGAAATCGCCTTATTCGTATACTGATACACAAAATTCATTGGCCCTAGCCCAGATGGTCTATCCTATCTTGGTTTCCTCTCCATGCCTACTGTGCTAACTAGAGAAGGCGAGATTTGTGCCCCATGCAGATACCAGGTTCCACTTTTAGTGTTCACCTTGCTACTTACCTGTATGGTGCACTGATAGGTGCAATCTAGAAGTTCTCCATGTAAACCGAGCTTGGCCACAAATCACCTCCGTATTTATATGTATTATGCCGTTCATTAAAACCAGAATCCTTTGTAACCAATTGTAAGGTCATCGCTTGGAGATGATAAAGTCCTTCTGTGAGTTCAGACATTACGCAAAATGAATGAGTTGTTCGTCACATATAGTCTCCTGAAGCATTTTGTTAAGATTCTAAGAGCTAAACCATCCTTTTGCTCTAACAGAGACTTATCAAATGTTCGGCAGACATACTTCAATGATCCAACTCATGTTGCTTTAAACTGTTAAGTGTATAATTATGGGCAAGGATCATTTCTCAAAGTAGCACTCCACAAGATTCCGTACCTCCCTATGCCATCTTCTAATCGCTAATGTAATTGATGGCTGGTGTTTGATTTATCTGACAGAGTGACATATCATGTTCTCTATGTAGCAATTTTAGGACACAGTGCTCACACTTATAGATTTAGACTTAAAAGTCTCGGAGATTAGGTTCACTATCCAACTTCTAACAACACTCCGCCGTTAGATTATTATATTTTTAATTTTATACTAAATTAAATGTTAAAATGACGACATATTATGACTGAGTCTAAGATTACTAACTTATAGATTAGTCTTGATATGCCAACAATATAAGCAAATTCTTAAAGTACACATCATCACAACACATTCCTTTGGTACACTCCAAAGTCTAAATTCTAGATGTGATTTGTTGCAGAAAGCGTTCCCATATCATAAGTTTAAGCACTCATAGAACCTCAAATTAATAAGATCATCCATAAATAGATTTCTTAACATCAAAAGCTCCTCAACAAAACAAATTAATAATAGTAGAAATTTACTAAATCTTTTGACCATTCGTTCTAAACACGCACAAGAAGAGTTACATTAATCATATTTCTTTTATGAACAGCCACTTTAGTCTACAGTCATTTAAGAATCTATTCATAAAAGCTCATTGTGAAATGAGTCTTACACCTGAAAAACAAAATACAAAGTGAATGTCTGCAGTTCTTTGCGAAGAGAGTAATTACAAAACCTTAATAATGTAAAATACTTTATAAGTGACCATTCTTGTAACACAATATTTAAATGTGCAAAACTCAGAAAAGTAAATACAAGTGTATTTGGAGTAGGTATAGATTCTCTCACACTAAATCGATAAAATTATCTGGTCATCGCATTGAGATGTTGAGTGTGCAATTGTTGACATCAATATTTCATGGCTGTCATCGGAGGAAGTAACAAACAAGTCACATGAAAGCAACAATAAGCGGCCAGATAATGGCTTTCCATCTGAATAATTTTCAATTAAAGAACGGTCCCTGGATCAACCACAGATAGAGCTGGCAAAGTGCAAATGAGAAGAAGGGAATTTAAGATAACTCGTACATATTAACCTTTGCATTCACTAATAACACCCATATCGAACATCATTCAGTTCCTTATAATAATAAGACTTGAGGAGAAAGAAGCAAAGCACACTTGTCGTAGGCAAGTTCGGGCAAAATATAACAGTCTATAGAACCTAAAGTAAAACTCTACAAGAGAACAACTACAGCAGTCTTGAGAAAAATAACCCCACATAAAACATAGGTTATTATTATGAATGCACATACATGATAGTGGTGGAGGATATGTTGTTATATAATGTGAAAATATCTACTTATATAGGCAGTTGAGTCTCCGCGCAGAATATATTTTTTAACCTACTTAGTGGGTATAAACAAAGGGTGTGAAACAGCCGACACCATCTCTCCTAAAATGGGCCTCATGAATGCGAATAGACAAGTATTCAGAAAATTACCAATGCCACCTCTCGATCACTAAAATAAAAAATAGGGAAAATGATAATACAATAGCCCTTAAGGGTGATGTTTAAAAGTTTAAAATTGGAAATAAATGTTAAATCAAATATGTGTGACAGGCTAGAGCTACATAACTTTTGCAATGAATTCAAAGTCCGCATGCTTAGAAATCCATTAGTTTGTACATAATAATTTGTCCTAATAAGAACATCATTATATTGAAACATTGCAATCTCATCTTCCATTTTTTATATATACCTTCATATCAGACGGACAATACCTTGGTAAAACATACTTTTTGTGGTAGTACAAAGCCAGCACTATGCTAAAACACCAATGTTACCCATAACTTGTCTCATTAAAATTATAGTTGAGGCCACAAGGGCCACAGCCAATGAAATTTTTATAGCATAACACATCAACTCCTAATCTTGGAAAGAATGGAGCAATGTAACAGTGGCTGAGGAAATGGGTAGGTAGGCATAACCATGGGACTGTAGGTCATAGAAGTTGAAAGCTACTAAGTGACTTATTGTGCAAATGCACTATGCACTCTACCTTTATGTACTAATTTATATACAGAACTTGACTACACACTAGACAATAAAAGTTTACGACTTCGAAAGTTGCAAGTTAAGCCAGTTCCAATGAGCATATTCAAATCATCTAATTAAGTGTTAGTAATCGGTGCCCTGTATCCACCAAAAATGAAGAACTCATGTATTTCAATGAACATCTTCACTACTTGAAGAGGCTTCTAAAACAATGCCAGGAGACGGTGCTAAGCAATCAAACACCGAGATGGAATAGCGAAAGACCTACAACAAACAACAATGGCATATTCTCACCATGAAAGACCTGCATTTCTAGGCGAACCACATTTACACTCCAAGAAGTTGCACAAGCTAAGAATAATCAATTGATTTCAACAACACTAAACTAAACTTCTTAAAGACCACCCGCATCTTTTTGTTTAAAGACAGGCAACACAACCTTTAGGCTTAAAACATAACCAAAAATTCAAAGGCCAACCATTCCATGACGGAACCGTCTACTTTGAATCAAAATTCATGATTGCATTTCGCTTAATTTGGAACAATAAACTTTGCAGCATTCATGATTCCCAAAGGGCACTCAAATTTCATCGAATTTCCAATAACATGTACAGCAAAATGCCGATTACCAATCAATAATAACCCAAAAAATCATAATTAACAAAAAAAAAAAAAAAGAGAGAGAGAAGTGAGAATCAAGCCTGGCAGAACTAGCAGAAGGAGCAGCAGAAGCGGAGTAAAAGCGACGGCCGAGGGAATTGG
>SNQN01004232.1:22846-39339 GCA_008642245.1 Bassia scoparia
ATCCAACATAAGCAATCTTAGTAACACAGCACAACCAATTCGTTTTACTTTGTTCTGGCAGAGAGTGCAAGCTTTTGAACGAACTATCTATCTCATTAGATCATCATAAAAGCTTTTAACATAAAGCTCTCACAAACAAATAATAAAAGAAATACTCACTCGTTCTAAGCAGAAGAGTCAATTTTTAATTTTACCTACCAATCTACTCGATAAGATCATCATAAACAAGCTCTTGGACATGAGCTCTCAAAACAATAAGTATGTCTAAGAGTTCTTGGGATAAAAAGAATACTTCCTTACTTAACAAATTAAATGCACAGAAGTAAGAATACAAGTCATTTTATGTCTCACAAACAAATTAATACTCATTTGTTGCGAATGTTTGTCATCTGATTTTGTCACGGAGGAAGTAACAAACTGATCACAAAAAGCAACAAATAGGAAAATAATGGGTTCCACTGCAATATTTCAATTAGAAGAACGGCCTGGATCAACCAAGATAGGCAGGCAGGGATTAAGATAACTGTCAATTAACTTGCATCACTATAACCCAATATGGAACCATATCAGTTCCTTTTAATGCTTAACAGCGACAGCACTTGCGGCAATTCTTCATATAAGCTATAACCTAGTACCTTCAGAACTCAGAGTCTTGAAACCCAATAACATATTTATTGAAATGCATCTGAAGGAGGAGTGATAATGTGAAATCACTAAACCAGTGAGACTCGGGAATATTTACCACAACGGGATAAAAGGGTGAAACTCACATACATCCGAAATTCTCGCTAATCCAGCAATGACAAGTTATGAAAAAGCCAAGCACACCGATACCATGTTGACAGGCTAGACTACATAATCTTTCATGAACAAGAAGCGCATGTTGAAACCTATATACCACGCATAATGCATTGCACCATTCAATATACCTTCAACGCGCACCTTTAAACTACTTTTTGTGGTGTACAAAGCCAGCACTCACCAAAATGTTACCGGCGCACAAGGCCACAATGAATTTTATAGCAACACACTCAACTCCTATCTTGGAAAGAAAATGAGCATGTAACAGGCTAGAAAGAGGTAGGAGGCATAACCATGGGACTAGGTCATAGAAGTTAGAAGCTACTAAGCTATTGCAAATGCACTATGCTTCTACCTTTTATTACTAATTTACATATACATAACTTGACTACACTTACCGGCGACGCCATTGATGGACTTCATCAAGCTTTCTCTCTCCAAAACCCCATTTTTGGGACGACCCAAATTAGCGGGGCCCACAAAGAAGTGATCACGGGGAGACGAAGACTGAGAGAAAGGGTGTGAGAAAGATGAAGTTTTGGTGGCGGTTAAAGCAGCATAAGCAGACCTCGTAAGCCTTCTGTTAATGGTGGTTGTGATAGCTTTGGAAGCCATTATTGAGCACTCGATAACACATCTAGATGTGTATAAGAGAAAGATGAAGTTTTGGTGGCGGTTAAAGCAGCATAAGCAGACCTCGTAAGCCTTCTGTTAATGGTGGTTGTGATAGCTTTGGAAGCCATTATTGAGCACTCGAWAATGGATGAGAGAGAGAAATGTGAGAGATTCTGAGCGAAAAGAAGACGAAGAAGAAAGCTTGAAGAAMGGGGAAAACAGAGAATAGAAAGGAAGAGAGTGGAATGTTTGAGAATTAAACAGAGGTTGATGGTGATGGATTTTATTTGTTCCAGTTGGAGTCTTGGAGCTGAGACAGCTCTCTAGAACTTTCTAGCTCTTTTCATTTTTCTAATTAATCAATATCATATGGTAATAAAATTTAAACTTAGGGCGAGATTATCCCAAAACTCTAAGACTGCTTTTCAAACTCTGTTACATCAGTTTTTCACTAATTTTTTTAATTTTCAAGACTCACATCAAGATTCTCTTGGTAGACTCTCTTGCCCTAAGGTGTCCTTTGGTTGAGCATGAATTGCAAATTCCTCGGAAATTTATATTTTCGTGTAATTGAAATTTTTAAGAAGTGTTAAATTGTGTTTGGTTGATCATGAGAAAATTGAAATTTTTATGAGAATTTTCACTTACCTAAATACCTAGGTCTCCCTAGATAATTAAATTCTCCCATTTAGTGAAAAGTGGAAATTTCTAGGAATTTCAAACTGTAAAAAATTGATGTAGGAAAAAGATTGAAGAATTCTAAGTCATGCTACCAAGGATGGACACTTTTCAAGCTGTATTTAAGGTTTTCCAAACTTCTCGGACATGCCCATGAAGTTCGATCATTTAAAAAGTTATGCTCTCCCCTAGTATGATAGTTAACCTTAGTTAACTTAAAAATAAAAAAAAAAACCTCAAAACCCTCATCTCCTCCCACTCAACCACTCACACACCGACGATCCCAACCACTGCACACCCGGCCAACCACCGCCACCCTAAACACTGTCGAACAACCGCCCCAACCACCAATAGCCTCTCCCCCACTGAACCCCAACCACGGTCGACCACCAAACTTCCCCCTCCTTCAAAATTGGTTCAAATTTGGGCATAATTCGAACGATATTGTCGAAACTGTTTTAGGGCTTTTGTTTGTTTACATTTGAATTGCAAAATCATGTATTTAATTGTTGTTTTCGTTTTGAAATCAATGAGTTTGATTTGAAAAAATTAAAAACCCTAATTTTTTTTCCCCAATTTGATTTCAAAATTTAGGGGTTTCATTAAGGGGTTCGAGTGACTGGGAGGTGTCGCAGGTGGGTGTGGTGGGTCACGATGGGGTGGTGTTGCGATGGAGTGGTCTCGCATGTGAGTTCGTGGGTGGGTGGTTGGGTACTTTCGAGGGTTTCGTGGGTGTTTGTGAGAGAGGAGGGTGGGTCGCTTGATGTGGGCAGTGATGGATAAAGGTGGTGGAGGGACGTGGGTGGCTGGCTTGAGGTGGGCAGTGAATCCAGCGGTGGATGAGGGTGGTTTTTATTTTTATTTTTATTTTTTTTATTTTTAAAGTTAACCTTGGTTAGCTTCAAAAATTAGAGAGGGATGCAGCTTATTAAATGATCGAACCTCATGTGCATGGGTGGGAAGTTTCAAAAACCTTGGATATAGCTTGGAAAGTGCCAATCCTCTAGGGTATGACTTAGAATTTCCCAAAAAGATTTAAATAAACGTTTTCATTTCTAATTGGTTGTTATGATTGTTAGGTACTTTGTAATAAATATACTTGTTTAAAGGAAAATAAAATCCCCCAATCGGTACCCTTATCAAACTATTAGAAACAAATTACGTTTTCTTTCCTAATCATAGTTCATAAGCCTCTCAATTGTTTTCATTCCATTGTTATATCAAACAACTTTTGTAAGTATCACTTATTATTTCCATTTTCCCTCCTAATCAAAATTCATTCCATTACATTTATGTTGTTTGTACCAAATGCCTCCTAACAAGAAAAGGTGTGAGCTCGCTAACATGATAATAAAATAATAAAGAGAGACTGATTTGATCGTCTATTACCCACTTAAAAACAATAACTATTACCTAAAATGAGGGTAACTATTTAACCTATGGAGGTAAGTGGGTAAGATCTCCTTTCTATATGAAGGTAATTGTTCCCCCTAATAGCCTCTCATTTTCCGTCCCATTCAACCACTTTATTCTAAATTTCATTGCCCCATTACCTTACCATCCGCTTTTTATTTCCACCTTCTAAACACCTCTAATTTTTCTCAAGTTTGTCCTTTTATTACCTTTTAATATATTACCCTCTTAACAAAGCATGACCATAATAACATCATAAGGTAAATTCTTATATTGACATTGTAGTTTTTCTTTGAATGGTAACTTTGTAGTTTTAAATTGGTCGTCAATAACACGAATTTGGACTAAGGTATACGTTAAAGCACGAAACTCGATTGAGTGTAGGGCAGCATAACTCAAAGGGATGGGTCAAATCGTAGCATAAACTATAAGAGAAATATGTGCTTGAAGATTTAGCTTGAATTATTATTGAATTTGAGGCTTACGGTGGCTCATTCAAACATAAAGTTCAACAAATTTCATTAATAATGCTTAAGTTATGTTCTCTCTTTATGCTACGCTCGACCATCCCCGTTCCCAAGTTTTGTTGGTCCTCTACACCCCAATCAAATTTGTGTTGTAACGTATACCTTAACCCAATTCGTGTTATTGCGCCAATTTGTCTTTAAATATACAAAACGAAATTGCACTTTTGTTGAATTATTTTCATATGTGTTTTTTTCCCAGTTAATTTTCCGTTATATTGAATAATGACTTGAAAAAATGCTAATTTTGAGCTCGACTTGAAGTGGGTTTCAAGGTGGGTTTGGGTGGTTTTGGTTAATTAGGGTTTGGTGCACGTTGATTATGAATTTTATCTTACTCAAAAGAAAATAAGGTATGGTTTATTTAGAAGCAATTATTATTGCAAGCTAAGATATATAATATATATATATATATAATATATATATATATATATATATATATATATTATATATATTATTATATATATTATATTATATATATATATATATTTATATATATATATAATATATACTATATATAAATTATCAAATAATATTTAACGATCAAATTTACAAATCATGTCTTAAGACAAATACGGAGTATTAATTAAATTTAATAAACAGGCTAGGGCGGGGCCGTAGAGGCGAGCGCCCAGGCCCGAATAATTTAGGTCCAAATAGCTTGTGCAATTGGTTTATATAATCTATACATTAAAATCAATTCGTATTATACAAATACGGAGTATTTAATTAAAAATTATAATAAACAGGCTTAGGGCGGGCCGAGAGGCGAGCGCCCAGGCCCCAATAATTTCAGGTCCAATATGCTTGTGCAATTGGTTATATAATCTTATACAGTAATTAATATTCTTTGTATGGTAATGCACCTAATGCGTACGAGGAGTTGTGTGTTTTTTATTGAAGGTTCTCGGGTTCTATTTCCACTGTAAGCAATTTGGCATTTGGTTGGTTTGCATCGCAATTTTTCACAAAATGCAACAAATTTTTTTAATATTAGTTAAAATCATAAACCAAAGTAAATTTGATAACCAATAATTTATAATTATATGGAAAAACATATCCACATGCTGTTAAAGATCACTCAAACAAAACATAATTGTTCAATTTCTAATCAATTGTGGTATAAAATATATATATATATATATATATATATATTATATTAATATATATATTATATATATATATATATATGATATATTATATATATATATATATTAACTAGATCAGTTAGGTAATATTGCCAAATTGCATCAACCAATGGATACAAACAAAATCAATAGGCGGGTGGTTAAATCCACCACAATCCTCCAGAATCTCCAGAAGTGGAGGGAAAGAAAGAGCTGTCAATTCATTCATCGCAGCCTCACAGGGCAAAGTCCGTTTTAACAGTGAAGTTAACGGACTACAATTACCAAGACTTCTGCACTTGATAGGCCGTTGCTTCTGTGATGAAGCCAAGTCAATACAGTAATATATGGAGAAAGCCAGACATCAAACAAACTCAGGCATTTAACCTCTACTGCTGCAGTCTGTTATTCTTCTGTTTTCCTTTTCACTTAAGGAGCTCACATCCTTCAAGAACATCAGTATCATTTTACAGGCACACAATATCAAAGACCTACTTGCTAAAGAAAATCATTGCCAGCCAGCCATATCCTAACCGCAACAAGAACTCYAGAAAATAGCAAAGAAAGCAGGCAGCGTTTTTCTCAAGTGACAGCAGAAAGTAAAGAGCACAGGGAGTCACAACTGATGTCTTTCTTATGAGGACAACATCTCATCAAGGCGCACACCTGAGAAGCTGGGCTCGATTATATATAATCAAATAGCGCATAATGCTTCACTCAACCATGCTGATAACACAGGATATGCAGACAATAAAAAAGTTGCACCAAATTTAAACTCACTTGAAAGAAGYGCAGCATTATTGAAACAACATTACAGGCAGAAAGCTGCAACAGATCAACATCAGGGAAGCCCAGAGAAGATGTCAAATAATCAAGATACTTACAATAGTCTCAAAAACTTTGTTTCATCAGGGAAAATTATTCACAAAATATACATTTATAAAGATTGTTAAACAAACAAAGAAGATGTGTACAGAACAGTAGAACAGATTAATAGATCATGTACCATATCCAACGAAAAATTATGAGACAACATAAACCTGAGGACCAAATGAAAGCAATTAATTAAAACACGAAATGATTGAGAATTAAGGATTAAAGCATGCAGATTTGAGAAATTTTCTTACTAACATTCCATGATTGCTGCTCTCGCATTTGAAGCTTAGGCTATATCCCATTCCAAAAGCAGAGAACAAAACAGTAGCCAGATCAATTAATCAAAAGAAAGGCTTCACAATTGGAAATATATCAAGCATCAATTAAGCATGAGAAAAAATGTACAGAAAAGAAACTGAGACAGAACTTGTTGTAAAAGAAGGTAATCATGATTAGATTCATTTTGAACAACTGATGTTCTAATTTACAGAACTCATGCTCCTAAAAGAGCAAAGGTTTCCGTTACAGTAATTATGATTGACCAGGATCTACTACACAAGCTACAACGTTACAAAGGCGGACACCCTTCTTACAAGCTTTTAGAACAACAATACTCTTCAACTAGAATGTGTACAAATGCAAATTGAAACTCCACAACAGACTAAATCAGACACAATAATTCAACAATGGCTTGGATGTGTTTGGTCAAGGTTATTTCTTTTGAACTAAAATGTGCTACAAAAGAGAGTGCAAACCCTAACCATCCTCGACGCCGAGGCCATACAGGACTCCAGAATACTTCTCAGTGCAGCCATTGAAGAAATTCTCCTTCAACTTCATAAATGCACAGCTAGTAAGCAAACTATCTGAGCCAGCCTGGTGACAAATCCCAATTCGTTTGACCTCCAACAATTCAGCAAGCTTGTTAAGGCCACCATGGAGGCTGTTACAGAACTTCATCAAGTGCTTAATATCATACAACATAGGAAAATATATGTTGATCAAGTTGAAGAAGCCAGCCTGTGTTTCGGGCAAGTCCCGGCATGTCAACAACTTGAGCAAATACCCAAAATCATACCCACTGTGAAAAGTAACCCACTTAATATTATCATTCAAGACAACCCCAGAAGACATAAGAAGCTCAGCGAATCGATTCGAGTCTATCCCCATCTCAGTGTTCTTGGCGAAATTAATCCCACATTGCTTCAAAAGCTCAATGGAATCACTAGCATAAACATCCTCCCTAACATCAAACTCCCTAAAATTGAACTGCCAAATACACAACTTATCAGTCCCACAAGTTGGCAAATTACCCTTGTCATCAGAAAAAGTAAGACCCAACTGAATCAACTTGAGCATATCAACATTATCTTTAAGGGTCCTGTAATTAAAGTCTGTAATGTTCTTGAAGTCACCGATTGGTCTTGTTACAACCCCAGGAAACTCAGAATCCATTGCAACATAAGGATAATCATCAACAATATCTCGAATTAGTGCGAATTCCTCATCTAAGTTATACTCCCAAACCTCTCTGATTTGGATCGACTCATCACTTTTTGTCAACTCTGATGACATACTTACTCAAATGCGCATAATAACAGCAGATCTACACAAAAGAACCACAAAAAAACAAGATGCAGCAAAATTAAAACATGCCCTTTTACTACACATACAACATAATCAAAATCAAGAACAAAGTAAAATATATATAAAAAAAATAAAAATACAGTCTTTTGCAAAAACCCAGATGAGAGAGAGAAATGAGATCTGACCTTAAGAAGATGAGTTCGAGCATGAAAGATCCAGTGAAAGGTTGGATTTTGAAGAGATGAGTCAACGATAAGAGGGTAAAGTTGAGCTTGCAAGAAAGGAGGAGGAAGAAATAAGACCAAGTGAAAGAGAAGAGGATTAATAGGGAGAGAGGCGGCGATTTGTGAGAAATTGCACGCGGTTGGAGAGGTGACTGGGGGAACTTGCTCGGGTTTTTCCTTTTTCTTACCAGTAAAAAACATACTCTGTAATTTTGGAGTTGGAACAGTAAAAAAATTGGAACASTAAATACTTCATAAAATTACACTATTTATTTCTTAAGTTTAACCCTATGAAGTATACAAGTATATAGGTTAGCACCGGAAAAAAAAAAAGTATATACGTAAATAAAAATTTAATCATGTGAATCTTGTACGATTCGTCTTGATGATGACTTTTGAAAATAAATAATGCACTTAACTTAGTTTTATAATTTTTTTCTTACATACAAAATGAGTGAATAACTAAGATTATGTTAGTTCCTTTCAAAAAAGAAGAAAAAAAATTATGTTAGTTCGTCTGAATTTTTGTGATCTGAATTTTTTCTTATCTGAAATTTTATGATCTTATCTGAGTTGAAATTTTCTGAGATAATGGTCTAATCAACTTTTTGTAGTTGTTCTTTGTTTTTAGTATTTTCTGATCTAATCTGAATTTTTCTGATCTGATCCGAATTTTTCTGATTTAGTCTGATCTAAACTATTTTTTTAATAAGCACTGGAATCCTTAAATAAGTTGAACTGAACATAGCCTAAAGGTATAACCATTAACTTAAGATGTAACTTACATATACCTTGTCAAAAAAAAAAACTTACATACAAGTATAATTTTTTCTTACCATACGTAGTATAATTTAAGATATAAATATTTAAAGTTGTATTTTGACATATGTTAAAAAAACAAAGGTTATAAATACCTATAAATTGAATTGAAGTACGGGGTATATATTGTTTTTGGTAAAGGTGATCATGGGCCGGGCCGAGTTCGGGACGGGCTTGTCTTAAAATATAGGCCCGATGATCGGTTCGGGCCTAAAATTTGTGTCCAAAGCCCAAAAATAAGTACGGGTCTAACGGGCTTTTCCGGACCGGACCAAATTTTTAATCGAAATGCCTAAAATTTAATCGCCGAAGCCCYGACCAAAAATGAAAATTTCGGGCCCGGCCCGATTTCGGGCCAAAAAGTCGTGCCCAAAGCCCGCAAAATTCCAGGRCGGGCTTTTTTTATSACCTCTAGTTTTTGGGTACAAGTATTTGCACTAACGTGTTAATTATATTTGGTTATACATGTTTAAAAAATATCRGTAGTTATGCGTGTTAAAAAATATCTTTGGTTGTACAAGATCTAGTGGTGTAATTACAACAAAGTACTTGGACCCGATAAATTTTGGCTATGAATCTTTGGTTAAACATGTTAAAAACAATATATGCAAAATAATACTATTAATAATTTACACATTGAAATGTATCTAATGAGCTAAGATATCACATCGTCATATTTTTCCTCATGTATAAATCACAATAATGTTTCAAATGACTATGTGTAAATATTGCCAATTAGAAAAATGATRTTTATTTWAAAAAAATAAAATAGATAAATCCAAAAAGTATCAAATATCAAATGATTTTTTGGGTTTATTTTACTTTGTTCAAGCGTGTTGTCTTTTTATTGACGGTAAAGAAAATGATTTGTGAAGATACATCATGTAATTACATAGGCGAGCAAGTGCTGAGTAWTATCACCTTAATCGTTGCACACACTTCGCTTGTGCCAAAACCTAACTAACCAAATTCAACAAGTATATGACAAACAATGACAGTATCCACATGGAATGACTTTAAGAACACCGAAATTGTGAAACAACTACAATCTAACTCGGTCACAAGATTGATTTGGATTAACTATAGACAACTAAATGACTAGATAATTATCAAAGGGGGGAAGTGTTAGGGGTATATGGAATTCGACTCCAACCAAGCCAACAAACCAACTAGACATCGACAACAAAGTGATAACTCGAGTAATTGAGTGGGGAACAAGTTTTTTCTCGAAGTTACAAGTCAAGCAATTCCTAAACCAAACAACTAATTGGAGCAAGTTACAAGACTCGCTCAAAGTCCAAGAGGGGATTCCTACTCCACTAAGTRTCTCGGTTATGTGGGAAAGCATAAGCACAAGTAGTAATTGGGGTCTCCTTCAATTCCTACATTGCTTTGACAAGCGCAACCACAACCAAAACCAAAAAATCAAGCAACTAAACTCAAACTAGAAATGTTCAATTCATCCAACCAATTAAGTGAAAGCKTGCAACCTAACTTCATGACTTGTCTATGCAAGATTAAGAGTAGTAGCACAAGTATTTTGTGGCCACCAAAACTTAATCAAACCAATAATTACTCAAATAAAAGGATTTTTTGCCATTAACTACCCACATTTGAGACTTTTTTTTYYAAAAAKRMSCCKKKWTTRKWTTTWWTWAAAAAAACTACCCACTTTTCCCAAAACCATTAGAAAAACACAAAACCCTAATTTTAATAAATTAAACCATGGCTTGATTGAGTCTTCAACCAACCCCTAACAATAAGACAACTCAAACATGCTTAAAAACAGAATAACATACATAATCAACATACTTTAGAACAAGATCTGAAATTTCAAGTAAAACTAACAAAGTCTCATGAAACCTTAAAAACACAATTCAATAAATACTTAACCAAAACGAAAATAAAARAAGTYCAAGAGATAGAGAATAGTTACTAGAGCTTGAATATTAAATTCGAGTCAAGAATTCCAAGTAAAAGAGCTTCCAAGAGTAAAAAAAGTGTGGAAGAAGATGATGAATAGTGCCCAATTACAAAACCAAAACTATCAACTAATAAGAGGAGAAAGAAAATAAAATTACTTCTAAAGTTAAGAGAGGGAGATAGTATGGTACATTAATGAAAAGGATGTGTCTCATTAACCCACAAGTTGGGAAATATGAGCCATCCTACCGAAAAGAACATAAAAGAAAACCCAAAAAGAAAAACGCTAAAAAAACTCTCAGACTAGGAGTAGCGAGACGCTACTATCCGATACTCTGCAATGTGAAACAGGGTCAGTTTTCTATTGGTCGCGCACGAGTCGCTACCCAAATAAAAGTAGTGGCTGCTACTCCCCGCTAAATGATAGCTACTTTGCAATAAACCAAATCACTTCCCAATCAATGGACCTAACAGTGACATAGAAAGCTCCAAATGCAAGTGGCAAGGGCTTGAGCTCGATTGCGCAAACCGAGGCCTCAAATAACCCGTAAACATGTCAGTCTGAGCTCCGTCCGAACATCTCTAAATCGCGGGAGATCGAAGAGTACCTGAAAATCACACCAAAGAGAGAAGAAAAAGGTAGCATAACTTCTAAAAGTGGTCYTTAGAGGATTAGAAGTAGAAAGTGAGGACACAGACTCAAATCAATTAATCAAAGTGAAAAAAGACTCAAAATGACCAAAATAAATAAGAAAAAGACCCTAAAARGAAATATAAAATCCTTACATCATGTATAGATTATTAGGGGTTTGAAATGGTTTGTAATCACCCGCATTAATAAAGATGAAACAAATTTATTCAAATGAATTATTTTTCACAATAAAGTTATTCACTCCAACATGTTTTCATCACAAGTAATTGAAAATCTAAATTTATTTTAATATGTAACGACTACATTTCTTTAATTTTGATCACAATTTCTTTTAATGTATCTTCTTTTCCTTTTATATAAAGTTATAGTATTGACATTTTTCATATAAAAACTAGTTTTTGCATTGTCCCGCGCATGCACGGGTCAAGTTTAAATTGATTTTTTATATTTAACATTTAAAATTGTAATATTTAATTCAAATGCAGTGAGATCTTTGTCCAATGAAAGTATAAGAGTAATAAAATGTTGTTGTAAAGTTTGATAGGAGTTATGGAAAAATAAAAGGAGAAGACTAATAGTGTCATTTGGAAATACTATAGAAAACCTATTAAAAAAATTTGAGATAAATGATTTAAGAAATTGAAGGAGAATAACATCGTTTGTAAATACTACAGTATATAAAATCTATCAAGAAATAGAAAAAAGGGAAAACAATACAGAAAAGGGAAATTAAATAAAGTGTCGTACCTCTAAAAAAATAATATAAAAAAACTCGCATGTGACTCTAAATAATGTCAAATGTAGTTTTAGAGGGACTATTAATTTGACACGTGAAATTGACAAATTCTTAGATTAATCTCATGTGTTGCACGATTTTGACAAATAATATTTTTATTTGTTAAAATTTTGTTAGAAGATGATTAAATTGAAAGTATTACTATAAAGTAGATAGTAATCATATATAGTATATAGTAATCATAGTATATAGAAAGATGATGAATAGATAATCAAAAGGGTAAGGAGTAAATGAGGCATTGAATATACTCCTTAAAAAGTGTACTCCTAAACTAATTTTCAATATAGTACTTAAACAAAATTGCATTTATTATTTATTTTTGAAAATTGGGAATGTAAAAATTGTAAAAAATAAAAAGAATAAATTAAAATAGAATGAATTAAGTGGTGTGTTATATATGTTTTTGGAGGGATTTTTCTAGGGACGTGAATGTGGCAAGGCTTATATAGTCCGATGTTCAGTTTTAGTATTCTTTATGATATTAGTTTTGCTAATTGTGAAATTTTCATGCACATACTAGTGAAACTTGCTACTTGTAAAATAACTGAGTAAACATTTGAAAGCTAAAACATGAGAACTCATCTTATTAGACTTTAACTCTCTTTTCCATAATTTTGATGTGGCATTTAAGTTTTTCTACTATTACACATCGTGAGTTAATATTCTTCCATTATTTCATATCAACATGTAATTCTTCGATGATTTCAAATTATATGTGCATTTCTTCATTGAGTTGTTTTTTTTAATTTTATATGTTTGTAGATTGTTCTTTATTTTCATTTGGTACATTTAATCTCCAAATCTATTTTATTTTTGACATCACTCAGATTATAATACATATCACAAGAATTTATAACGATGTAAAAAAATAATCAATAATAGTAAAATTAGAGTATCGTAATTATAAATTGGAAAAAATTTGTACATAAAGTAATTATTATTATTATTATAAGATGATGTATTAAAAAATGAGTGAACATGAATTAAAATAAAAATAAGGAGATGAAAAGATAGAGGAAAAAGTAGAAGAATGATAAATATCTTAAAAGAAATAATGAAAAGTTTATTATGTGAAAACATTATATATGATATACGTGATGATGACACTTGTCAGTGCTCAAACGTCAACACCCGCAAGTTGAGTCAGCTGTGTGGTGACTATGTTTGTTTGCTCCATCCAAACACACCCTTTTAATAATATTTGTAGATTGTAATATGAAATTATACTAACTAAATTAAAAATGGATTTTTAGTGGTAAAAATATTGCTGATACAATTTGTATGTCTTAAATTTAAATTTCTTACCAAAGCCGCATTTCGATCTTAATTATATTTAAGCGGAATCTATTATTTGACTACTCTTATAACCTTCCATTATATACACTTTAAGTATCAGTATTTTCATTTTAACAACCCAAACCTCTTATTGACGTATTACTATCGTCACAATCCATTATCTACTTTTTTTTTTTTTGATACTTCGTCAAATCCTTTCTCATTGCACATAAATGCGTTTTTGTCAATAATTTCATCATATTTGCCAACTGTAATTTACTTAAATTAACAAACTTTTGATAGATATCGCCTATTAGGTTTTCTTCATCTAAGCTACAATTACTTACATAGTTTATACGGTAAAAGTCTAACATCTATTTTATTTTATGCATTTTATCCTCTTTTCTTTGTAATCACAATCCATTTTAATTTTAACATCTATTTTATATTATGTATTTRATCCTTTTTTCTTGTAATCTCAATCCATTTCTTAAAAATATTTATTTAAATAAAATTACTACTCCATATAAAAACTCTAATCGATATTCCGTCTCTTCAATGTATATCACGAGCGAGTTCATAATAACCATCATTATTTTTGCTCGTGGATCAATTTTTCATTACATGCAATTAAATTTACAACATTCAATTTTCATTACTTGTAAATTTGTAGTCATCTCATTCAAGCGTTTAATTCTTATCACACACCATTCAAAACATTATCACTAAGTTCCCCCATATAATGATTTCATTTAGTTTATGTCTTTACTCCGATCCGACTAACTTTAAGATTGTCTGTTTGTTAGGTTTTCTTTTGTAGCTCTTTTTGAAGAGGTACTAGGTTTTCTTAGCCTAATATATAACAACTTACACTATGTATTTTGGATTTGTTAGGTTTTGTTTTTTTATTTAATTTGTTTTCTTCCTAGATATTTATCAAATAGCAGACTATTGACATTTTTTTTTTTTTGTAATAATCACTACTTGTTTAAATTATTGCACTTAACTATTTGATAAGTCAATGTCATTATAGATGTTTCAAGTCCTTGCAAAGGAAAATGGAAAAAAAAATGCAAAGAGGGTAAATAACAATAGTAACATGGAAATAGTAAATAACAAATGAGTTGAACATTGTTTGGAATATAAAATAACCAAYTAAAGTTATAAAAGATAAATAGGCATGACATCCAGTGGCGGATGCATGTAGTAGAAAGTGGGGTCACACGACCCCACTTGGACAATTTATTTTTTCAAATTTAAGTGTTTGTATTAAAAAAGTAGGTGAAAATTTACTTTGTTCAYCAAAAAGGACCTCGTTTAATTTTAAAAAGTGACCCCATAATAAAGTTACTCCGTTGTATATTATTTCTGGATCCGTCACTGCATGACACATGTACTATGTCAAAATAAAAGTTATGATACTGTGTCGCAATCCATAGTGTTTTTCTTCCTCAACTTGTTGACATAACATCAATATATAGGTGATTTTCCTTAACAATCCAAAGCTGTGCATACGTTCTTCGCAAATAATTGTTGGGATTTTATCATAGGTGCCCCTGAACTTTAACGTTTTTTCCAAAATGCACATCACTTTTTTGACCCCTTCCAAATTGCCCTTCAACTTTCAAAAACCTCAAAAAAGTGACTTTTTGGGAAAAAATTAACAGGCTTTTAACATAGTCTATTTGACTCGTGTATGTAGTATGTTGTGGGTACCACTTCATTTACTTAACAACAGTTATAATAATAAGTTGAATCTCAATCTCACATTATCTCATTCTTCTCCCTTCTTCTTCTTCGTGAAATACCATGCAATAATGGCTTCTTCTTCATCTTTCAATTCTACACCAAACCAAGACTTACACATGTTCTTGTTCAATCTTAGGTATGATCAGAMGGTGTGCAAATGTATAATTGGAAGAAAATGTGATGTGCAAATTTCTGATTCCACTAAAAACCCTAATCGGCTCTATTTTTGTTGCAGAAAATGTGGGTTTGTTGATTGGTGTGTTCCTCGAATAGATGAAGCAACTGACAATGGTTTCTATGGCAATTATGGTATAGTCAATGGTGGTTGTGACAATTTAACTGTTGAATTCGAAGAGTTAAAGAGGAATTGATTTTGACAATCTTGGGTAAAAGAATTAAATGAAGTGGGATCCACAAGAGACTACATACATGAGTCAAATAGACTCRGTTAAAAGCTCGTTAATTTTTTCCTTAAAAAGTCACTTTTTTTAGGTTTTTGAAAGTTCAAGGGCAATTTGGAAGGGGTCAAAAACGTGATGTGTTTTTTGGAAAAAACGTTAAAGTTCAGGGGCACCTATGATAAAATCCCATAATTGTTTGATGATCATTATGTAAAACTTCACTACTACAAAAATTGGCAAAATAACCACTTTTAAGAAACCAGTTAAGTTATTTCACCGGTCACTTAAGCTAAGAAACCGGTTATTTGAATCAACCGGTCTCTTAGATCAATATAAGAGACCTGACATATCCAAACCGGTCTCTTATCCATTTTATATATTTTTTTAAATAGAAGYCCCATAGCKCATTTAACAACTGTAACCCACTGATCGAGGCACATGGCATAACACGCTTCAATTATTTCGTATATGATGCCTAGTACACTACATACACTGCATGCCTCTCTCCTTTCTTTTATATCTATCTTCTCACAAACTAACACTGCCTCTCTCCTTTATTTTCTATCTATCCTCTCACAAACACTGCTTCTCTCATTTCTTTTCTTTCTTCTTCATTAATTCTTTTCCCTCGCTCTTCTATTTCTCTAAGTCTCCAGATCTTTCACTCGCTCAGATTGTTTGGAAACACTGCATGCCTCGCTCGATTGTTTGGAAATTTTGCAGGTAATTTTCTTATACATTTTTTTTTGTTTTTAGTTAATTTCTTTTTCTCAGATTTTACAGATCTGAGTACTAATCTTTTGTATTTTTCTTGRAATTTATTTGTTTTCCTCGAATTTTCTTAAAATTTTGTTCAATTTACCCTTTTCTATTTTGTTTTCGTTCAATCTATGCTTTTCTATTTCGTTTTCAGATTTTGGGATTTTTTTATTTTTAGTTTTGTTCTTCGTTTTTTTTTAATAATTTTTTCTTGTGATTTTCATTTGATATTGTATTTCATATTTATGTTTATATATTCTAGGTTTTCGTTTTC
>SNQN01004233.1:0-17496 GCA_008642245.1 Bassia scoparia
TATGCGGCAGTTGGTACACGTCCACGTCCTCCCAATATGTCACGGGTCCTACAAAAGAGTAAACGGTGACTGCCCCGGGGTTGTACCCAGGAACGGCCCTCCGACGCTCAAGTCAGATCACTAGAGAGAGAATCTAGAGAGAGAATCAAATAGCAGTAATAGCAGAGAATATGTCAGAATAAGTTACCTCATACACTGATTTTGAGGGTATATATAGACTTTTCGGATGGCAATTCCGTAATAAACGAACCTCCTTGGGTGATGGGCCCCGTTTGGGCCTTTGCACCATCGATTGGGCCTCTCATTTTGGACCAAGTCTCACACAACCAAGGCCATTTGTGTATTTTCACCCTTAACGGGCCAACCCAAGGGCATTTCAGTAATTTCATATATATAATTGGGCCCAGAACACATTGGACTGGAACAATACTTTTCCCACTTTCCTTTAATTTTCCCTATTTACACAAAGACTCTCTCAAATTTATTTTAAATAAAGCATATGATAATGTATGTATACATAAAGTCAACCTTACCCTCAGCTTAAAACCTTCAATAGTAGATATGAAGATGGAAATTACTCTATTAGGGAAACGAGCATTTGCAACACTTTTGGCAACAATCTGCTTTACTGCAACGAATTTACCAATGAATGACATTATTGCAACGCCTTTAGCAACAAGTTACATTATGATGACGATTTATGGGAAAAGACAACGGGTTAACTAATTAAAAACAATTGCAATAGATTAGAAAATGTAACGGGCACCATAAAAATCGTTGCAATAGATTACAAAAGGCAATTATTAAACTTATTTGCAATGGTCATGCTATAACCGTTACTAAAACTAAAATTTGATATTAGTAAGAAGAAAAATGAAGTTGTGGGAATTCCACAACCCCCCCCCCCCCCCCCCCAAAAAAAAAAAAACTCTTTATCTTTTGGATTCATCACTCCAATTTACATCTTCGATCTTGCCAGTTTTGTTATACTTCGTAAATTACAAAAATCGTAACTTTCGTTTGATGTTGTCGGCATGTCTGCTACTCGTCCAAACGCCTCTTCTAGAACCGCGAGAGTATCCACCGGAGCACAAAGGTTATTTTATGCTTCTCTTTTTAGTTGTGTGAGAGAATTGTGGAGTATTTGAGTGATTGATTAAATTAAATTGAGTGTGTTTGAGAATAAATTGAGTAGCCAATTTATCATATATGTATAATAATATTCATGTCGTTTACACAATTTTAGTTGTAATTTCTTATTCATCTTTGCTTTTGGTGTTACATTCATGTTCTTTTATCACTTTTCTCTGTTTTGTTTTTTAAATGAGCAAATTGTCTTGCTGGTATGAAAGAAAGAAAGGGAAGAACTTAGCTCCTTTTGATTATTTTATTTTCTTACTGTTAATTTGCAAAGAGGAGAACAAATTGAAACTAAATACTAGTATTGCAACAAGTTTATCTTCTAGTTGGTAATTTGCTACAAGTTCTTTAGTGTACTCTGTATTACTCCCTTCATAACATAATCAAGGGAGTAACACTTTCTATTAACAAAAAACTTGCAACACTTTCTATATTTGGATATAACAAAAAACTTGCAACAATTGTACATATTTTTTCATTTGGTAAATCATTAATGGCAAAATTACCGTAGTTTTGGGACCGCTTTTACTAATTGTGTCGTCCTTTTCTTCTCATATTATTTCTCTCCTTTTATTTTTGGGACCATTTCATTAATTCACTACTTAATCCACTATTAGCTTTTTTTGCATTGAAAGGAGTTATAAACACAAATTTTAACTAAAAGGTCAACAAAACGTCAAAATAAATGTCACAAAATATGAATTTTTATTGAATTGAATTTGTAAGTACAATCTCTAGTACAAGTTTATATGAAAATAAACTAAGTTCTCTGATTCTGTTCCGATGCGCTACTGAGCGATGACACGCAAGTGTCAAGGTGAGTCGAGTGTAGTCAAAACGTCAACCTAGATTCAAACGTTGTTTGGATGTATTTGAATAAAGTCTGACAAAACGTAACTACATAAGGCCTCACTCGAATGAGGGCTAGCAAAACGTAAGGCCTCACTCGAATGTGTTTGATTCTCTCTGATCAGTTAGCACAATTTGGTAGTGCTTGTCGATTTAGAGAGAATTTTGTGAGTTTTTAAGCTCTGAATTTTCTTCTTTCTTTTTTGGTTTGAAGGAATGATTTCCTCCCCCTTTAAATGAGGTGTTGAGCCCTTTATTTATAGAGTGGAGACCTACTTAGGGTTTCAATCCTCTTTTAGGCCTTGGGCTTTGCAATAATGATATATTTAAATTAACTTGACCCATTTGAGGGTTTTACTAATTAAATAAGATGATATTAATTAAAATAACTAGGGATTTTTCCCCATATACCCCTGAGCTTTCGCGTATTAGCTCATATACCCCTCAGTTTTTCAAAACGCTCCATATACCCCTGAGCTTCTCTCCGTTAGCTCATATGCCCTTATTGAGGACGGAAAAGCTAACTCCGTTAAGTTTTATGATTATTTGACTTATTTGCCCTTCCTTCTACCTCTGATTTATTCTTTAACCTCCATTCAACTTCATCTCTTATTCTTGACAACCACATGAACATTCATAACCCAGAATTCAACAACCATAACCCAGAATTCAAAATAAAATTATCAATTCAGCAGCAATCCAATTCAGCGGCGTTCTTGGAGACACCCTTGTTGGGGATGAGAAGGTTGTGGATGTTCGGCATGACACCTCCGGCTGCAATGGTGACATCACCGAGAAGCCTGCTGAAGAAGCCAGACGACCGAAAGTAGCCACATTGGTTTAACTCAGCAACATTATGCATTTGAGGAAATAAAACTTTCAGAAATAAAGCACAACATACGTGGTTGATTATAATCACAATACCCAGTTTACCAAACAAATACAGAATGGAATTTAAGCATCATAAGAGTAGAAAAAAACAAACTGATACAATACCCAATTAACCGAATCAACTAAGTATGAAATCTAAACCATATAAGTGAGTAAAAAAATGCGTACTTTTATATAACCCAGTTAAGCAATCAACAGATATGAAATCAAAATACTGTAAATTACTYAATGAACCCAATCAATTAAGAATCAAATCCAATCATCATAAGAGTAGGAAATAAATACTAATACATTTACACAGTTAACCAAATAAACCAATAATGACGGAGGTGTCAGCCAAATAAATCTCGTCGTTTCGAAATCTCAGCCAAAATGGAGAAGCCAGACGACCGCTGCAAAACTCTTCGGCATCAAATTGAACACATTCCGATACACATACAACCCATCCGCAGAACCACTGGCGTCGCCATTGAAAAGCGAGACTGAAAGGTCCAAATTTTWACCGGAAACGTCGATAATTGATTCAGAATCGTCACTTTCAGGAGCTGAATTAGGCGTYGGAGATGGTGCTGAGCCAGTGACGTCGTCGTTGTCTTTGTTGTTGTTTCCTAGGGTTTCGGATTTGGAAGCGACGATTTTTGGGGGAGTTTGGCCTTCCATTACTCTTCCTCGTTKTCTTTGTTCGTCGGAAAATTTGTTCGTTGTTTCTGCTCTGTTCAAACCCCAAATGTGGTGATTGATGAGATGAAGAAGAAAGAAGAAGTAATCAGAGGCAAATACGTCTAAAAATCACAAAATTTAACACCGTTACCTCATTAAGGGCATTTGAGCTAACGGAGAGAAGCTCRGGGGTATATGGAGCGTTTTGAAAAACTGAGGGGTATATGAGCTAATACGCGAAAGCTCAGGGGTATATGGGGAAAAATCCCAAATAACTAAAATGAGTTAATAAATTATCAACCCAAATTAATTAAAYTAACTGGACCGTCAAATATAAAATAAATCAATAATTTTGATATTGACTTAATTATAAATTGACGTGACACATTAATAAAATTTCCGTGCCTACAAGAGTGCTAATACAACTGTTGCATTTATTCCATTACAGAAGAGTATTATACAAGTACACAGTAGCAAGGCCAACAACAAAAGTATACTCCCGTAAAAAAAAAACCCAAATATATACTCAACTAATTATCGAAGTATATTATGGCATAATAAATAGTATTATTGTAATACTTTAGCACACAATACCATTGATATGGCACAGAAAATCCTTGTCCACGTGTCCTCCAAGTATTGGATCAAAGTGATCCACATAGCAAACGCTACTGATTAAATTAATCAGGACTGAAACGGGAAGAAAACCGACGTTCCTATATCAAAACGGTWGTAAGGGACACAAGGAAGCACGGATGGGTGACAAGTGTCACACATTTAAGGGTTGCCTTGGTTTTTGAGGGATTGCCTATAAATACCCCGAGAAATCACAATTATGGCAACTACATTCTCCTAGCATTAATTGCATACTACTTCCAACCAACTTGAGAGCATCTCTCAWTACTTTCTCTCTCTAGCTTGACACTTTTACTCCCTTAAACCCGTACTTACTTAAGCATCGGAGGGAAAATAATCCAAATAGGGTTATTCTCCTTTGTGCAGGTGCCAGGCCAACTTTGAGGTGCTAGGAGCAAGAAGCAAGCAAACGTTGACCAGGAGACTGGAGGTAGCTAGGAGTCGTACTTTGTCCAATTGAAGGTTAACTCTCCCGAGGTAGCATTGAAGGGAAGCCTCCACCCCTCTCTCAACCCAGAATCTAAGGAAATCTTGTAGCCAGGACACATCATCCCCAAATTGCTTGCTACAACATTTGACACCGTCTGTGGGGAGGCAATCAGAAATGGCTTCAGGAGATGACCAGACACTACGAAGGACGACCACACCTCCATCTTCCGAGAAGGAGAGTAACCCAAATGGGGAAAATCAGCTAGCTCAAGGCTTCACTTTCCAGGTTGGACTGGAGGACAATATCGACTTAGTAGGTATGTTTCCCATGAGGTACTCACGGACGAGATTAGAAAAGGAGTGGATGAAATATGAGAACTATACATGAGTCGACCTGAAGGCGCTCATCCTAAGTCAAGTTGCCAAGCGTGCACTCRCATTGTCAAGTTTGAGTCGACCAGAAGGCACTCAAAACTTGTACAATTTTGAAGTATCTAGATTGAATGAAAGCCTTCAATACTTTGTACTTCAAATTTTTGTTATCTTACAGGGGCAACTCCCCTCCTTGGACATAGAGTAAAATTCAAAGCGGATAATTTACATTCATGGCCGATCTCAAAACAATATTTAATAAATATTTTGTTTGTTAAAATTAACCTAAAAACTTGACAAAATTTTTAAAGTCATGTTCTTAGAAGTTTTCAAAACTTCGCAAAATTGTTAAAATAGGGCAAACGTCCCTAACTGAAAAAGAAGGGCAAACGTACCTAGATATTCGAGGGACAAAACGTTCCTAGATAATGTGCGATGAGCTAATAGCTCTGAATAAAGTGCGAAGGGCAAGCGACCCATATAATATGCGATGTGAGAGCTTACCGTTTCGTAAAATCTACAAAAACCGACTCGCACTAAAGAATAAAATGTGCGAGGTGCGAGCTCACCATTTTGTAAAATCAACAGAAATGGCCTCGCACCCTTTCATATCAAGGGCAAGTGACCCAGAAGGCATCGAGAAATAACACAAGTATGGGGATTCGACCTATCAAGTAGATTGGGAAAGCACCCATTGCTTCGCCTATGGTCTCGCATCTTGCCTAAAGAATCAGCTGCGACGTGCGAGCTTACCGTTTTGTAAAAACGTTCAAAATTGGCTCGCACAAAATCTGCAAACCAGGGCAAGCTGCAACGTGTGAGCTTACCGTTTTGTAAAAACGTTCAAAATTGGCTCGCACAAAAACTGCAAAACAGGGCTGCGAYGTGCGAGCTTACCGTTTTGTAAAAACATTCAAAATTGGCTCGCACAAAAACTGCAAACCAGGGCAAGCTGCGACGTGCGAGCTTACCGTTTTGTAAAAACATTCCAAATTGGCTCGCATAAAATCGGTAAACCARGGTAGCTGCGACCAGCGAGGGAGATAAACCTGCGACTTCCTTGACTCAATCTCCAAGTTTAAGGGCAATTAGTATGATTGATTGACTTGACACTAGTGATGGCAATGGACCAGATCCGGGCAGGGTCCTCTAGGATCCAGACCCGGATCCGTTTTTTAGGGTAGGATCCATATCCTACCTGGATCCATYAGGGTCCTAATTTTTAGGACCCGGATCCAAATCTGTATGGATCCTATGGATTCGGGTCCTAATTGGATCCTTTCTTAATTTTTTACTTCAAATGAAAAATAACAAATATTGAACAAATTTTTGATTAATAAAGCCTAAAACAACATATATCTTCCTTACGTCTCACATTATTCGTGAGTTTACAAGCAATCATACATGATTAAAGATTTAAGTCATTTAATGTACGAGAAAAATAAAGTTTCAAAGACAAATATACTTTGATTTAGAGTATAATTAGTTTTGGGTCAAACTATCAAAATTATGGATTAGTACATTATTCAATAGTATTACTATTATCCAACATATTATATATTTTTTTAAAAAAAATGGGTAAACAGATCATGGACAGGGTCCTAGAGGAGGACCCGGTCTAGATCCGTTTTTCAAAAGTAGGATCCATATCCTACCCGGATCCATCAGGGTCCTAAATTTTAGGATCGAAATCCATCAAAAATGGATCTGGATCCTCGGATCCGGGCAGGGTCCTTTACCCACTACCATCTCTACTTGACACCACTGCTTGGTCTCAAGCCAATCAATTCTTAGAATCTATAAACTTGGATATTTTGCACAAGTAAAAGTTCTCGCCATCTAGAAGGGAATCTGATCGCACATATATGCTTACACTAAACCTGGCAATTAGTGTAGCCCATGCGACCAAGAAAGGACCCATGGACTACAGGGGCAAGTGTACCTAAGTAGCAGGAAGTGCGAAGTCCGAATGCAAAAAAATATAAGCAAAAAAACTGCGAGATACTGGACTTGGAACATTTCATGGATGGCAAGAAAGCTTCTATTAGATTTGAAAGTGAGATTACAAAGCTTTCTTATTAAAAAAAAATTGTGTGAGGCTTAGTACTTATGCAAATTTAGTATACAACAAGAATACAACATCGCCAACCTAGGCTAAACAAAAGTTGAGGGGCGAGGAGAAGTGATCTTCATCGAATGCGAACATCAGCGTCATCTGCATTGTTGACGTTCTCAATGTCGACGTGCTCATCTTGATCTACGTCGTCTCCATCTTGGGCAACATTGACATCGTCTTCGCCATCTTTCTTGGCATCTTCCTCCTCGCCATCATCACTGTTGTTACTACTGCTGTCATCTCGGCGAGGTTGGTCCTCGCCGTTAGAAGAAGAATCAGAGGAGAACACTGAATCCGTCGAATGCTCAGTGTCGACGTAGACGTACTGGAAGTTCTTCTATGGAATTGGAGGTCTTGGCTCTTGTTTAGTGTCAGGCATCTTTTGAATGATGTTGACAGTTTCAATGTAGTTTAATCTCTCCTCGAAGCAACGAAAAGGATAACTCCTCTTTGTCGGGAAGAGATGCTAAGCCTGCTCCATTAAAGTTCGCATTTCCTCAATGCCTGAGTTATTAGCCTCGGCGAACTTGACTTTTTGGTTCTTCTTCAGCTCTGCGAGCTCCCGRTCTTGTTCTTCAGCAATGAAACGAAGGTTCGCAAGTTCATCTTGAACTCTAGCCTCTGCCCTCGCCATTGCCTCTTCCTCGACCTTAGGCATCGCATCAGCAAGCTTTGCAGTCACCTCTTGTTCAGCCCTCTTAGCGACTGCTTTGTTGACCCGTTCCTCCTCCTTCTTAGAAGATTTGGCCACATGTTTGGCCAGAGTTTTGTGCTTCTCGAGAAGGGAGTGGTAGCCCTCCAGTGACTTGCGATAGGCTGCCTTGACCGCATTTAAACTCTGGCCAATAGTGTAATTAGCCTCCGCATCATCAACCTTGATGGCAAGGGTCTGCCACGAGAGGTACTCCAAAGACTCTTGGTACAACAGCTCCTTATGCTTGGCCTCACAGTTGGCCTTTCACATGGCTTTTACGACGCCATCCAATCGCACCATCACCTGAAGATAGAGAGCGAAGCAATGTCAGAGTTGAAATAGAAAAAGTGCAAAAGAGAATAATTAGACAAAAATAAAACGAAATGAAACAACTTACATCGGCGAGCCCACTCATTGCTCGTCCACAAGACCCAGCCASCTAGCCAGCGAGRCTGTCCTTGTACTCCTTGCTCGCACAGCGGACCATATCGCCCATTATCTTCTTCTTCTTGTCTGCACTGAATTTGCGAGAAGAATAGTGGTCAACCTCATCCACTTCCAACCATTTTTCATCCTCCAGCTCATCAACAGAGAGGGCAGAAACCAGCGAATGGTGTTTCTTCGCAACAAACTGGTGCAGGCCCTGGACGAAGTTTTCATCAACCCTCAGCGACGGGTGACCTTGTGGCTCTGGCCTCTCTAGAGGAGAAGTAATCGGTGGGGGCGCTACTGTTGGGTTGGCCAATAACACTTCGAAGTTGATCTGGTCCCCCACATAGGTGAATTCAGGTGGGAAGAATTTGAGGGTATCAGCCCTCTTGCGAAGCTCCTCCAGTTCTTTAGCGGTGGGAACTGGGGAAGGAGGTTTGTCATGGACTTTAGTGACCTCGCCTAAAGCAGACATGTCCATAAAAGTCTGCTTGAGGATTTGAGATCCATCATTCGCAGCACCTGGCACATATGGAACGGTAACTGAGTCAGACCAGCCATGTGGATCAGGGTGGCGAGGCCATGAAAGAGGAGAATCATGCGAAGTCTTTGATYTCCTTTCATACGTCACCTCKGAAGACTGCGACCCACTAGGGGTCACGGCCTAAACAAAGTATGATCCAGTCCATACTTGTTAAAGATGCGAACCTCAATGGGATGAGGATTTGGACCCAGAATTGAACTACGAGGAAAGCTAGATGTACCTGTTGTCTGTTGCTTCTTCACTGATGGCTCAGGTAAAGAAGGCGAAGGAGGCCTCTTCTCGCMAACCTGAGCTGACCGCGAGGTGTCCCCCTTAGGCTTTGGAGAAGTTGGCTTAGGGCATTTGGGCTTGTCAGCAGCCACTTCGACCTTCTTACCATTGCCGATTACTTTGGCAGTCTTCCTCTTCTGGCCCTCGGAGGGCATGTTTATTTTCACCCTAGGCTTCGCAGGTTCCCAGGGTGTAGTGGACTTCCCCASTAATTGCGAGGGTGATTTGTGTTCCTCTTTATTCTCCCCGCTTCGCGAGGAGTGTTTGGATTTGCTTTTCTCCTCACTTCGCGAGGAGTGTTTTATTTTCTCTTTCTCCTCGCCCCGCGAGGAAGGTCTTGTTTTCTCTTTCTCCTCGCCTTGCGAGGAAAGTTTTACTTTCTCTTTCTCCTCGCTCCGCGAGGTGGGTGTCTTCTTTAACACCGTGTATGGAGAAGCTTTCTTCTTCTCATCTGCCTTGGGAGCAGATTTGGAAGACTTGTCTTTCATTGAGGTAGAGGACCTCGCAGTTTTGAGGATATAGGAAGGCTTCTCCAACTTCTGCAAATTCAAAAGATTATAAATGAATAACATCGCAAGTCAAGCAGAAAAACTGACTCATGCTTCGCATTTAAGCAAATGTTCATGCGACACACGAAGCCTATTACCTTCGCATTTGAGAAAACTTTTCAAGTGAAATGCGAGAGGTAATATGCAAAATAAGGAACTTACCCGATGAATGGCATTTTTCTCTGTAAGAGTTTTTAGCCGCCATGCGGCTGAGAAAGCTTGAAAGTCCTCGCTAGACATGGTCCCACTTAAACGACTTGGAAGTCTTGTGCGATCAGAATCTGCGAGAAGGAACACTTGGTTAGAAAAAGTTCAAACAAAAACAATATTAAGGAAGTTGAAAGTCTACCTCTCAACTCTCGCTCAACTCTGCGACCACCTGCGAGGTCAAAGGCTCGCATGAAGTCTTGATTGCAGAAGCACTCAAGGGTACGGAGCCAATTCTTCGGAACCTTGGTCTTGCGATTCAAGGCTCTGTATGTGTACTCTATAGTCTCGAAGTACTCCAGCTACTGTACAATATCAGGGGTCCTCACACCCAACTCGCTCTCCTTATATACATTCTAATGCGAGGTCCAGGAGGAGAGGATCTTGGCGAGAGGTGTGTTGTTGGTGTACACTAGGAAAAAATCGTTCTTCCAGTTGTACTCTTTATTTGGCTTGTCCAGCGAGGTCATATAAATATCCTTCTGCTGAAGCTGGAACCAACCAGCTTGGCATCTATTGTTCTTGGAGATTAGATGCATGCGAAGGAAGACCTGAGTCTTGCATGGCTAGCACTTTACCTTACAGGTGGCCATATATCCAAGGATATGACACTATGACTGCGGTATCAACTGTGCAAGGCCATTCCATAGGCCTTCATCAAGTTTATTATAAATGGGTGCAAAGGGAAGCGAAGACCCAAGTCCACCACCGCTTTATAAACTGAGAAAGTGTTCTCCGTAGTCTGGTTGATCGCAGTCCCCTCAGCAGGGATCACAAACCTCTCCTTGACTTCAGGTGAGACGAAGCCAATGTGAGGTGCGTAGATGTGCTGGAGTTGCAAAAGTGCGGCCCTCCAAGCCTTTCGCACTATGGTTGAAGGAGGAATGTCCTTGTCCTTGTCCTCGTCCTCAAAGGATTCCTCTATTGGAGGTTTATTTTTGGCGATCCACGCCAAGGGATCCTGTTCATATTCTGCCTCCACCTCGCCCTTATCCTTGGCAGATTTAAAGTTGGTCTCCTCGTCGCTGCTTTTGTACAAAGCAGCATCTATGCTCGCACATATGTTTGCAGAATCCAGACTTGAGTCCTCCACTCGCATAGGCAAGAGGCCAGTAGTACTCGGTTTTGGCTCCTCGTATTCCAATATATGGTTCTCAGTTCTCCTTGTAGCAGTTGTCTTAATGCGAGGCATCCTAATCTGATCAAACACAGTGTCAAGGATGGGACGAGGAGCTACAGAGTGCGAGTACAAAACATCAAGGGTAGAGGAGAAAGCAGTTAAATTGGAGCCAGGCGAAGTTGGTCTAGGCTCTTCCAAGCCCCCAACTCTATTCTTATTGGGCGAAGAGTCCATAGAACTTGCGTCGCTCATTATTACTTTGCTAAAAAAAATAAAGAATAAGTGCGAAGAAAGAAAAGGTTCGAACAGTACCTGAAGTGCGAAGTCAACAAAGTGTTGAAGAAGATCTGAAAAACTGCAAACTGCGAAGCCGAGAAGTCGCTAACTGCGAAGCTAAGTCGTCGCTGAAGCTTGAAAATGTGCGAAGTGTAGAGAGAGAAGTGCGAAGCGAGAGTGATTTTTGAGAAAGAAGTCAGAGCTAAAAAGTCATTCTCTCTCCGCTTCAAGGGGTATTTATAGCCCAACCTCACTGGTTCCTCTTCCCCCTTCTTTTTAAATTTGAAATGGAGAAGGGAATTGAGCGGGAAGGCCAAATTCGCCACCTGTACACCTGTCACACGAACTAAATGTTGAGCGATTGGAATTCCTGGCCAGGCCACTCACCACTCACGAGGGAACACTTCCCAAGGCAAAAAAAAAAGAGAAAAGAGAGAAATTATTTGATTTATGGCAAAGTGTAAATTAATGTAACATCAAGATCAAACACCCTATAAATCTAACGATTTAGAGGGTCTTTGAGGGGTAGATGATGTGGCACGGAAAATCCTTGTCCACGTGTCCTCCAAATATTGGGTCAAAGCGATCCACGTGGGAAACACTACTGATTAGATTAATCCGGACAGAAACGGGACGAAGAACCGACGTTCCTACACCAAAGCGGTAGTAAGGGACACAAGGAAGCACGGATGGGTGACAAGTGTCACACATCTAAGGGGTGCCTTGGTTTTTTAGGGATTGCCTATAAATACCTCGAGAAATCACAATTATGGCACCTACATTCTCCTAGCATTAATTGCATACAACTTCCAACCAACTTGAGAGCTTCTCTCACTACTTTCTCTCTAGCTTGGCACTTTTACTCCCTTAAACCCGTACTTACTTAAGCATGAGAGGGGAGATAATCCAAATAGGATTATTCTCCTTTGTGCAGGTGCTAGGCCAACTTTGAGGTGCTAGGAGCAAGAAGCAAGCAAACGTTGACCGGGAGACCGGAGGTAGCCAGGAGTCGTACTTTGTCCAATTGAAGGTCAGCTCTCCCGAGATAGCATTGAAGGGAAGCCTCCACCACTCTCTCAACCCAGAAGCTATGGAATCTTGTAGCCAGGACACATCATCCCCAAATTGCTTGCTATAACAACCATAATGCATAACAATAGACTTTCTTTAATGCTATATGATMAAAACTTTGACTTGGCCTGCTTATTTTTACATACAAAAACCACTAATGATTGAGGATGCAAAACACAGCATACTCTTGTTCTCTTATTACCCGAGTTGATCTAGTGTCTAATTATAATTGTCTTAGCTGCAAACTTCACTGTTAGATTCTATAACTAATCTTCATTGTACTAACTTTGTTATTATGCTACTTACTGTATGTATTTGTTGGGAGATCCCTCCTACTTGGAGGAAGAACTCATATTTAAATGGGTTTAGTTTTAGTTTGTTTTATCCATGTGGGCTTCTTCGTGCTTGGGCTCATATGATGGAATATGTCCAAAAGATTAAAATGGGGGTTAAATAAGAAAGGAACTTGTTGGAATTTTTTGGAACAAGACAACAACAAAATTCAACATACACGCACAAAACAGAAGGGGTGAGGCAGAGAGTTTTGAGTGTTTTTCCCTTGAAGAAGCAACACGTTTTGCCATCCGATCGTGACCCGTTCTTGTTCCGATCGACGCCAAATTTTGACACGAGGTTGCTGTCATCTCGTGCTAGATATTCTGTGATGTGATTGTTGTTTTGTGCTCCGAATGTTGGTATTTTCTATTTAACCCTAATCTCTCAATATTTGTGTTTATCCACTAATTAGTGATGGTTTATGGAGAATGGTTGTTCCAAACTTGTTAGTTTGATGTTGTTGAGTCTTTAATATTGTTTAGAGAAGGATATTTGGTGTACCAATTAATTAATTTATTGATTAGTGGAAGGGCTTGGTGTCGGCTTACGATACCCGTGGTTTTTTCCTGCTTTGGGTTTCCACGTATATCGTTGTGTGCTTTACTTTATCACACTTGGGCTATTTAGAAATGTTTTCTTGTTGTTGTCAATTGTGTTCTCAAGATTGGTAATAATATATGTCTTGACCCGCTTTTCCCAACATAGTGGTATCAAAGCTAAGGTTTCGGTTCTAGGTGATGTGTGAATTTTTTGGTTGTGTTCTTGTGTTGTTTGAGAATGGATGATAAAGTTGTGCACAGAATGATTTGCTTGAATTCAAGTAATTACTTCGTATGGAAAAGTCGGATGGAGGATATCCTTTATATAAAGGATTTGTAAGAACCAATCTTGAATGAGGAAACCCCAGTGGCAAGGAGGAAGCCGCTTGGAAGTTGCTTAATCGAAAGGTCGTGGGTTTGATACGACAATTTATTGACCAAAGCGTTTTTTAGCATGTTGCAAGGGACACTAGTGCCTACACTTTGTGGAAGAAACTTAACTAGATGTATGAGAGAAAGAATGCACTAAACAAAGCCTCGCTTATGTGAAGACTTGTTAAGTTAGAGTACTCAGATGGTCAAAGTGTGATTGAGTATTTGAGTGTTTTTCAAGGTTTAGTGAATCAGTTGTCTGCAATGAAATTGGTGTTAGAAGATGAGCTGCAAGCATTACTCCTTCTTAGTTCTTTGTCCGATAGTTGGGAGACTCTTGTTGTGTCACTTGGTAATTCCGCTCCAAAAGGTAAGCTCACAATGGAAGTTGTGAAGTCGAGTTGGATTAATGAAGAAGTCCGATAGAAGGATCATAGCTCCACTTTTTATTATTCAGGGGCTCAAGTGGCTGAAAAACAAGGTCGTGGGAGAACCATGGTAAGAAACCATGATGATGATGATAGCTCGGATTCTAGGGGGAGATCGAAGACAAGAAGTCAGGTTACTTGTTTTTACTGTGATAAGCCATGCCTTAAGAAATCCCAATGCAGAAAATGGAAGCGTGACATTGCCCAACAAAAGAGGAGAAGAATAAGAAGAGCCACAATTTTGAGAGTCATGATGCAGACACTACAGCTTTTGCAACTTGTGATGACTTGTACTTTGTTGGTGGGGATACAAGCCATGAGGTTTCGCTTGATGATTGTACTTGGTTAATTGACTCAAGGCTTCGTATCATCTCACCTCTCATATTGGATTCTTCTCATCATACACTAGTGGTGACTTTGGCTATGTAAAGTTGGGGAATGACAAGGTATCCAAGGTTGTTGGTTTGGGTACTATTTGCTTGGAGACAACCACAGGTTTCAAGTTGACCCTCAGATATGTGAAGCATGTTCCAAATGTTCGTGTGAATTTAATCTCCATTGGAAAGTTGGATAATGATGGTTATTGTAGTCATCTTGGTGAAGGTCTGTGGAAGCTCACCAAAGGTTCATTGGTCATGGCTCGTGGAAGGAAATAAGATGGGTGCTTCGTGATGCAAGCTAAGCTATGTGTAAGGGGTGTAGATGTGTCAAGTTCGCCCAAATTGCCGCACAAGAAGCTTGATTGCATGGCAAAGAAATGTGTGAACTTCCTCCTTGACGGTACTTCTCTTTCTCCTATTGTCCATGGTTGTGTTGAACTTAGGAGTAAAGAAATGAAAATGTGAAGTGGTGATGTGTTGAGTAAATCGCTTGTTAAGGATGTTATTCGTATGCCACCACATCTACCTCGCTTGAGACGATATGATGAAAGCTACCGAAATGGTAATAAGGTGCACCGTTTGAAGGAAGGAGTAAAAGTCGTGCAAGATGGATCTAGTGCCTTGCATGAGATTCTTTTCCGTTTGTTTGGTCCGATAAAGTTGCCTAAGTGCAAGAAAACACCTATGGGTAAGCGGGTGTTTAGTTCGGGAAGCTCACCTCTAAGGGACATGACACACTTGGTTGTGAAAGGTTGTAGTGATGTTTGTTGTTATTGGATTCATGGTCTTAAAATCGAACCTAACATGAAGCAAAGCACATTATCCATGGACAAGCATGAGGCTTGGAAGAAAGAGGATAGTGTAGGCTCCTCTTTTGGGGGAGATTAATTAATTTGATTGTGTTGATGGTTGTTCCTCCCTCAATAGGAGTGAGGGGGAGATATGTTRGGAGATTCCTCCTACTTGGCGGAAGAACTCATATTTAAATGGGTTTAGTTTTAGTTTGTTTTATCCATWTGGGTCTTTGTGCTTGGGCCCATATGATGGAATATGTCCAAAAGAATAAAATGGGGGTTAAATAAGAAAGGAACTTGCTGGAATTTTTTGGAACAAGACAACAGCAACATTCAGCATACACGTACAAAACAGAAAGGGTGAGGCAGAGAGTTTTGAGTGTTTTTACCTTGAAGAAGCAAGGAGTTTTGCCTTCCGTTTGAGACTCGTTCTGGTTCCGATCGATACCAAATTTTAACACGAGGTTCCTGCCATCCCATGCTACATATCCTGTGATGTGATTGTCGTTTTGTGCTCCAGATGTTGGTGTTTTCTATTTAGCCCTAATCTCTCCATATTTGTATTTATCCACTAATTAATGATGGTTTATGGAGAATGGATGTTCCAAACTTGTTAGTTTGATGTTGTTGAGCCTCTAATGTTGTTTACAGAAGGATATTTGGTGTACCCATTAATTAATATATTGATTAGTGGAAGGGTTTGGTGCCGGCTTATGGTACCCGTGGTTTTTTCCCGTTTTGGGTTTCCACGTATATCGTTGTGTGCTTTACTTTATCGCACTTGGGATATTTAGAATTGTTTGCTTGTTGTTGTCAATTGTGTGCTCAAGATTTGTAATTTTATAAGTCTTTGCTCATTTTACAACATAAAGAGGAAAAGTGACAATTTATATTTGCTGTCGCTATTGTGATTGTGTTTGTCGTGACCTGCTTTTCCCAACAGTATCTAAGTTCCAATACTACTCTTGGCTTAGCTTTTCCCAACAGTATATATATACATGATCATGGTGATATAAATCTGATTGTGCTAGCTAGAATTTCTTTAATTCTTTGTCAAGCATCTTAATTAGTTAATCAAAAATAGATTGCACAGAAGATCACTAAACTTGATTGTAAAGAGATGATAGAAACATTATTTGATTTCTAGTTGGTAATTTCCTGCTATAGAGATGGTCATTCTCATGGAGTATGTATTGTAAACAATGTGAAGGGTCTAAATACAGTCTCAACAATGTGAAGGGTCTAACCATAAAGTTCCTTGCTTATGGTGACGTGATAAAAAAAGCCAGAGCATAGTGGACGTGTACGAACTTTGGGCAAAGGTGTTACTAAGACTGATTTGAAGAACGAAGGAAAAAGCTCAAGCTACACCTTTCCTTTGGAGTATTTACAAAGCATGCAATCATAGAGATCCATGTGAATCAATTCTAGTGGTTTGGATGTAGTTATAAAAGTTTTGCTTTGAAAGGAAGATCTTATCTGCTTCCCCCTCACACAAGCATCGCGTATGTATTGTCTGGGGAACTTTACATTTGGAAGACCAACTACCAAGTTCTTTGAATATAGCTTGTTCATGTGAGTAAAGCTTGCTGATGTACGGATTTTATATCCAGTTTTTAGAGTTTTTTTATTATTTATTTTCGTAGTTTTGAGTTAGTTTTGTCTTTGTTTTGTGTCTTTTTCCTCATTTCTTTCTCTAACCCTCTAGCGGCCGCTTTGAGCGTTTTTGTCACCTTTTCTCTTCTGTTTTGATCTGTTTTGYAGGCACTCATTTGGTGAGCATTGTTAGGATTTGTTTTGGCACACCTTGGATTGTTCGAGGCTCGGGATTATGGTTCGTTTCACCTTTGGTGAAGTTTTGGAGCGTTTTGGGCACTTTTGGATGTGTTAGGGTACTTCAACTTAGCATAACTTTCAGCACACTTATCATTTTAATGTGATTCTACTTGGAGGTGAAAGTATGTCTCGATAGCTTCGAAACGACTGGTCATATGCCTGATTCCGACGTAAAACGAAGAAGTTATGACCATTTCTTTTTCTGATCGCAGTCTAGTAGCGCCCAGTAGCGGGCGCTACTTTGCTCCGGATTGCTTTCTTAGCTTTTCTATTTTTGCTTTTGTTTTAACCTTTTCTTTTCTTGGTTTTGGCTGTTTGTATTTCCACTTGTTGAGACTTTTGAGCCACACATCTTTCATTCATGTAAATACATTTTTGCTTCTCTCTTAGTTTTTAGTTCACTTTGCTTTTCTACTATTGAGATTTTCTTAGTTTTACTTATAACTTTAGATCTTGTTGTTTATCTTGTTAAATATGGATGTTATTATGTTTTTAAGCTTGTGTGAGTAGTTTACTTGCTAGGGTTGGGTGAAACCCTCATTTCACCATGTGACACCAT
>SNQN01004233.1:17521-46125 GCA_008642245.1 Bassia scoparia
GACTTCAAGGATCTAACTACTCCTCTCAAGCTAGCTAGGAGAACCTCACTTGCAATCCAAGACCTATTTCTCATGGCTTGGTCACAAGATCAGTTTAAGTGCAAAAGTCGCGAAAGCTAGTAACATCGCTAGAATTCGGCCCCCTATTCTCATGGTTCCTTCATCTAAATAGTTAGGAGGAGTACACCGAAGAGTTCAACTCTCGTTCCTTCGTCTAAGTCCCTAGAAAAACTACCATGGTGATCAATCATGGCAATTAGCAATTGCACTCCTAAACTACAACAAGTCATGGCCAAAACCAACGAAAACCTCAAGCAAGCATGGTGTCACATGGTGAAATGAGGGTTTCACCCAACCCTAGCAAGTAAACTACTCACACAAGCTTAAAACATAATAACATCCATATTTAACAAGATAAACAACAAGATCTAAAGTTATAAGTAAAACTAAGAAATCTCAATAGTAGAAAAGCAAAGTGAACTAAAAACTAAGAGAGAAGCAAAAATGTATTTACATGAATGAAAGATGTGTGGCTCAAAAGTCTCAACAAGTGGAAATACAAACAGCCAAAACCAAGAAAAGAAAAGGTTAAAACAAAAGCAAAAATAGAAAGCTAAGAAAGCAATCCGGAGCAAAGTAGCGCCCGCTACTGGGCGCTACTAGACTGCGATCAGAAAAAGAATATGGTCATAACTTCTTCGTTTTACGTCGGAATGCATATGACCAGTCGTTTCGAAGCTATCGGACATACTTTCACCTCCAAGTAGAATTTAAAATGATAAGTGTGCTGAAAGTTATGCTAAGTTGAAGTACCCTAACACATCCAAAAGTGCCCAAAACGCTCCAAAACTTCACCAAAGGTGAAACGAACCATAATCCCGAGCCTCGAACAATCCAAGGTGTGCCAAAACAATCCTAACAATGCTCACCAAATGAGTGCCTACAAAACAGATCAAAACAGAAGAGAAAAGTGACAAAAACGCTCAAAGCGGCCGCTAGAGGGTAGAGAAAGAAATGAGGAAAAAGACACAAAACAAAGACAAAACTAACTCAAAACTACGAAAATAATATAAAAAAACTCTAAAACTGGATATAAAATCCGTACATCAGCAAGCTTTACTCACATGAACAAGCTATATTCAAAGAACTTGTAGTTGGTCTTCCAAATGTAAAGTTCCCCAGACAATACATACGCGATGCTTGTGTGAGGGGAAGCAGATAAGATCTTCCTTTCAAAGCAAAACTTTATAACTACATCCAAACCACTAGAATTGATTCACATGGATCTCTATGATTGCATGCTTTGTAAATACTCCAAAGGAAGGTGTAGCTTGAGCTTTTCCTTCGTTCTTCAAATCAGTCTTAGTAACACCTTTCCCAAAGTTCGTACACGTCCACTATGCTCTGGCTTTTTTTATCACGTCACCATAAGCAAGGAACTTTATGGTTAGACCCTTCACATTGTTGAGACTGTATTTAGACCCTTCACATTGTTTACAATACATACTCCATGAGAATGACCATCTCTATAGCAGAAATTACCAACTAGAAAAAATGTTTCTATCATCTCTTTACAATCAAGTTTAGTGATCTTCTGTGCAATCTATTTTGATTAACTAATTAAGATGCTTGACAAAGAATTAAAGAAATTCTAGCTAGCACAATCAGATTTATATCACCATGATCATGTTATATATACTGTTGGGAAAGCTAAGCCAAGAGTAGTATTGGAACTTAGATACTGTTGGAAAAGCAGGTCACGACAAACACAATCACAATAGCGACAGCAATATAAAATTGTCACTTTTCTCTTTATGTTGTAAATGAGCAAAGACTTATAAAATTACAAATCTTGAGCACACAATTGACAACAACAAGCAAAACAATTCTAAATATCCAAGTGCGATAAAGTAAAGCACACAACGATATACGTGGAACCCAAAACGGGAAAAAACACGGGTACCATAAGCCGGCACCAAACCCTTCACTAATCAATATATTAATTAATGGGTACACCAAATATCCTTCTGTAACAACATTAGAGGCTAACAACATCAACTAACAAGTTGGAACATCCATTCTCCATAAACCATTCATTAATTAGTGGATAAATACAAATATGGAGAGATTAGGGCTAAATAGAAAACACCAACATCTGGAGCACAAAACGACAATCACATCTATACCTGGCAAAAACAAACCCGACCCGATTTTGACCCGGAAACCGACCCGGAAAAGTTGGGTCTCATGAACAAGAAGATTTGACCGAAACTCGTTTTTTGACCGAACCCGTTAACCTGTTTTAGAATGCTGACCGACCTGTTACCGACCTGACCGACCGATTTGACCGATTTATCTAGTGTAATTACTTATAAATGTGTTTAATTATGTACAAATCACAAAATTAGTCAAATTAATAAATGTAAATATTGTAAAAGTTCACTTGTTTATAAAAAAGAAGCAGAAGGTGTAGTTTCGATAAAAATTACTATGAATATGATCAAATTATACATTTTTTACCTTTGAATCCCTAACCATCTTTTGCAAATAATAAATTTTATTAGATTCAGACAAATATATGTTAATGAAATAATTCTACTTAGTTTAGTCACATTATACACTTTTAAGTCCAAAAAAACTTAATAATTGATCTAATTTTTGCGAACATCGAAAGAAAAAAAAGGCGCTAAAAAAAACTTGACCGACCGACCGACCTGTTACCGAAAACAATTGGGTCATGAACAAAGAAATTCGACCCGTTACCGAAAAATGACCGACCTGTAAATGTCCGAAACCGGACATTGACCGACCGATACCGACCTGACTGATCGATTTGCCAGGTATAATCACATACAGGATATGTAGCATGGGATTGCAGAACCTCGTGTTAAAATTTGGTATCGATCGGAACCAGAACGAGTCTCAAACGGAAGGCAAAACTCCTGCTTCTTCAAGGTAAAAAACACTCAAAACTCTCTTGCCTCACCCTTTCTGTTTTGTACGTGTATGCTGAATGTTGCTGTGTCTTGTTCCAAAAATTCCAGCAAGTTCCTTTCTTATTTAACCCCCTTTTATTCTTTTGGACATATTCCATCATATGGGCCCAAGCACAAAGACCCATATGGATAAACAAACTAAAACTAAACCCATTTTAATATGAGTTCTTCCGCCAAGTAGGAGGAATCTCCTAACATATCTCCCCTCACTCCTATTGAGGAGGAACAACCATCAACACAATCAAATTAATTAATCTCCCCCAAAAGAGGAGCCTACACTATCCTCTTTCTTCAAGCCTCATGCTTGTCCATGGATAATGTGCTTTGCTTCATGTTAGGTTCGATTTTAAGACCATGAATCCAATAACAACAAACATCACTACAACCTTTCACAACCAAGTGTGTCATGTCCCTTAGAGGTGAGCTTCCCGAACTTAACACCCGCTTACCCATAGGTGTTTTCTGCACTTAGGCAACTTTATCGGACCAAACAAACGGAAAAGAATCTCATGCAAGGCACTAGATCCATCTTGCACGACTTTACTCCTTCCTTCAAACGGTGCACCTCTATTACCATTTCGGTAGCTTTCATCATATCGTCTCAAGCGAGGTAGATGTGGTGGCATACGAATAACATCCTTAACAAGCGATTTACTCAACACATCACCACTTCACATTTTCATTTCTTACTCCTAAGTTCAACACAACCATGGACAATAGGAGAAAGAGAAGTACCGTCAAGGAGGAAGTTCACACATTTCTTTGCCATGCAATCAAGCTTCTTGTGCGGCAATTTGGGCGAACTTGACACATCTACACCCCTACACATAGCTTAGCTTGCTCACGAAGCACCCATCTTATTTCCTTCCACGAGCCATGACCAATGAACCTTTGGTGAGCTTCCACAGACCTTCACCAAGATGACTACAATACCATCATTATCCAACTTTCCAATGGAGATTAAATTCACACGAACATTTGGAACATGCTTCACATATCTGAGGGTCAACTTGAAACCTGTGGTTGTCTCCAAGCAAATAGTACCAAACCAACAACCTTGGATACCTTGTCATTCCCCAACTTTACATAGCCAAAGTCACCACTAGTGTATGATGAGAAGATCCAATATGAGAGGTGAGATGATACGAAGCCTGAGTCAATTAACCAAGTACAATCATCAAGCGAAACCTCATGGCTTGTATCCCCACCAACAAAGTACAAGTCATCACAAGTTGCAAAAGCTGTAGTGTCTGCATCATGACTCTCAAAATTGTGGCTCTTCTTATTCTTCTCCTCTTTTGTTGGGCAATGTCACGCTTCCATTTCTGCATTGGGATTTCTTAAGGCATGGCTTATCACAGTAAAAACAAGTAACCTGACTTCTTGTCTTCGATCTCCCCCTAGAATCCAGCTATCATCATCATCATGGTTTCTTACCATGGTTCTCCCACGACCTTGTTTTTCAGCCACTTGAGCCCCTGAATAATAAAAAGTGGAGCTATGATCCTTCTATCGGACTTCTTCATTAATCCAACTCGACTTCACAACTTCCATTGTGAGCTTACCTTTGGAGCGGTGGAGAACGTATTACCAAGTGACACTATATCAAGAGTGACAGTAATCCCTAACTACTCCGGACAAAGAACTAAGAAGGCCCAGTAATGTTGCAGACATGTATCCTATCCTCTCCTCTAACACCACATCTTCATTGCAGACAACTGATTCACTAAACCTTGAAAAACACTCATATGAAAGTCTCCCCTTGTCGGTTGAACCGTGCTAGAATGCTTCGTTGCTTGCGTTTGGTTGTTACATGTGTGTTTTGTGTGGCGAAACCCCAATCCTAGTGCCTTAATTGTTTGTTATTCTCTCATGTTAACAGTGTTTGTGACCACACTCTTAACTTTATTCATGGCTTAGCTTGTCGCTTCGATAACTAGTCGGTGCTTAACACGTTTTTCCCGTGGGTTCGACCCTTGCTTGCCCTTGCTAGTAGCTTAGTTAGACCGGGTTAGGTTTTATATTTGGTAGCCACAACGACAGGCTATCAAATTTTTGCGCCGTTGCCGAGGAATAACGGTTTGTTACATTGATTTGGTTATTGTTTAGATGAGACTAAGTTGTTGTATATATTTTTTTTATTTTGTTTGTTTTGTTCCTTTTTTCCCTTTTTGCCTAATAATGGCAATTTTCTCTCTTCCTCAGTATGAAAATGAATTATTTTGGAAATATTATTGGAGGGTTGGAGACTTTATTGGCATTGGTCATTGTTTTGAGAAGTGGGATATTTGTGATGTAATTTATGAAGGCTTAAATGATGAAACGAGGGCGTTGGTTGAGTCTTTATCATGTGGTCAATTTCTAGCATAAAATTTGAAGATGCTTGGAGTCTATTTGAGTGGCTAGCAAGAGACACATATGAGTGGGAGATGGCCAACGTGAGGTTGTATGACTATTGTAACGAAAGCTCGTTTAAGGAATATGATTGTGATTATTTGGACTCTCATGTTTCGAATCTTACTTGTCTTGATGTAAACCATCAAGTTTCACATGGTTATGTATGAACTCCATTGACTTGCCCCATGTTCCCTTAAATGAATCTTTTGTGCATGAATCTAACTCTCTTTCCCAAGTTATTTTTCATGTTGCCTACCTTCCCGTTGATGATGGATTTAGGAGTAGTGATAAAGATGAACTAAACACCTGTTTAGTGAATCTAATCCATGAGAAGAAAGATGAAGATTTTGAGGTTATGGGTGAATCTCTTGATTCCATTTTTGTATCTTCACCTACTATTGACTCCAATGTTCACCCTCTTCCTACTCCATCTCAATCAATTGATATGCATGATTCCCTGGAGATAGTTGAGTCTTTTCTTGTGGTTAACAATGTTGATGTCAAAGCACCACAATTTGAGGAGTCTTATCACTCTTTTGAATTCCATGTCTGTCTTGTTGATGTCAATATAGCAAGGCTCTATAGTATTAGCATTGCTCCTCCTTTCTCCTCCTCTTATTTACTTAATTTATCTTCTGATTCTCATCATCCTTCTCATGATCGCATTCCATCTAGGTAGGATGCTTCATTGATCTTTTATACATGCCTTTTGATGCCTGCCTATTTGGTACTTTCTGAATTTTGTGCGGTTACGTTTGACAAATTATTGCGATCTTTGAGGTGTTATTTACTAGATAGCTTTATTTCTTCTTGTAAATAGTGTGAGTTATTATTATTATTATTGTTATTATTATTATTATTGTTATTATTATTATTATTATTATTATTATTATTATTATTATTATTATTATTATTATTATTATTATTATTATTATTATTATTATTATTTTGAGGTAATGAGTCAAGCTCGTGATGTTAAACACGCGCTTTGCGGGAGGCAACCCGTACTTTAATGCTTTAATTTTTATTTTAGGTTAGTTTAGTTTAATTTTTAAGCCTTTGTTAAAAAAAAGAAAATTGTTTGAAAAAAAAGAGTTTGTCAAAAAAAAGGGGAGTGTTAGTAATTTAGTATTAGGAATAATGTGTATATATGTATGTTTATATGCATATATATATATATATATATATATATATATATATATATATATATATATATATATATATTTATTTTTATATATATAAAAAGAAAGATTGCAGGAGTAGCGGGTCGCTCTTGCCCGCTACTGCCCACGTACACAGAAAGGTTGGAAAATCTAGAAAATCAGAGTAGCGGGGAGTAGCGACGTGACCCATGCCCGCTACTCTAAAGTAGCGGACGCTACTCGCCGCTACCAACCGCTACCACTGCTTTGCAATTCTGGCCACAATTTCAAACCTGCATTGATTCCTCCTCTCTTTCTTCTTCGCCGGTTGGCTTCTTTCACACTCCCTTCTCTTCTCTCTTTCTCATCTCAAACTCTCATCTTCCATTCAATCTCACATTTCACTCATTCATATCACGAAAATCACCCCCTAATCACTCAAATCTCTCATTTTTATTTTGGCCAAAATTAGAATTTTCGAATTAACCCAATTTCCTAGGTTATTTTTGAAATTTTTGGGTTTTAGGGCTTGCATTGAGCTCGTTTTTTTGGGGGTTTCTACTGGGTAAATTGGTTCGAGAGTTTGAGGTGGTTTATTTGGGTCGAAATTTCTGGGATTTTTGTGTTAATTTTCTGCTACAATTCGGTTTCAATTTGGTGCGTTTTTGATGATTTTAACTCGGATTTTCTGGGTAAATTGATGGCCATTATGCTGGAATTTTCTGGGCAGTTTAAGACTCATTTCTGGGTTCTTTTGGTTCAAATTCGGGCGCTTTTCCTCACCATTTTACTGAGATTTAGAGTGGAGTTCAACACCACTCGAAAATCTGAGTTTAGGGGTGCATTTTGTTCACATGAATGGGATGTTCAAGCTCGTTTCTACTGCTATTGTGCGTGGCTTTGGGCGAGCATTTTCATGTTTTTTTCAATGCAAAATGGGGCGTTTTACTTGGGTTCTTGAGTGGGTTTTATCCCCACTCGAAACTCTGAGTTTTTGAGGAGCTCTTGGCACGAATTTGAGGCCATTTCTTCTCTTGGACCTGCTGCTGCCATTTGTGCTGTTGTTGAGGTCRAGTTTGTGCGAAAATCCCACACCATTTGGTTTGTGTTCTTGGGCTCGTGAATTCTTTCTGGATTATTAGCTAATTTTGGGTGAATTTTGGAGTTGTTTTCGCACTCCATGAGGTATATTCGAACTACCCTTAATTAAGTTTTAATTTTCAGTTTTAATTCATGACAAATTGCATGATTTTGGACTGATTTTGTGTCCCGATTGCAACCTTGGATTTGTTCTGACTTGTGGATTGCTGAACTGAATTGTGAACTTGGTTTGAGTCTTACTGTGGATTAATGATAATTGTGGTGAGTTGCGAATTATTGATAATAATTATTAATTGTTGATAATTATTGATAATCGTTGATTATTGGAATTGTTAATAGTTAATAATTGTTATGAGCTGTGAGTTACGAATGGTTGTGAGTTTTGCACAATTAAATTGAGTTGTAGCTTGCATTGTTGAATTTGTATTGTGATACAAAGCTTGCTCTGGTTTAGTTGTGTGTATTGGTGTCTCAAGGTGCTTTGGTTAGGAGATTTAAGTTTTTAGATCGACTTTAGGTTGTCTTTTGCTTGAATTTTCCTTTGATCGAGTGTTTTGGATTTTTCCCAACCACCATGTGCTTCTAAACCCACCTCACTCCCACCCTTGCCGGTGCATTGTTGTGATTGTGACCGTCATGAGCACGAGGACGGCTCATAGTTCTAGCTTGGGAGTTCGATCGCCTTTTAGGCTAGCTTGGGGCAGGGGTTAAGTAGAGCTATTTTTTTAGTTCGTATTGAGTTCGGTGGTTCGGTTATGTCCATTTGTGTTAGTTTTATTGCTTTTTGAGTCTTTTCTTTTGAGTCTTAAGTCTAGTTCTACATTTGAGTACACTTGTACTTAAGTGTTTGTTAGCCCATTGTTTCGCAAGGTTTCTTAGGGCTATTGAGTCTTCAAACGTTGCTTAATTGTTTTTATCCTTTTCTTTTCTAGTTAGTTTTGAGTCTTTTAGGGAAGTGTAGACTTGATTCTTAATATTTCGTTGGATTTGGTTATGCATGTCTCGGACATTCTAGTTTGAGACGTTAGTTTGACTTCTTTGACCTCTTTAGTGCGTAAGAGCCTTGGTTTTGATTCTTTGGTTTTGGTTGGTCTTTTGTGCTTGTTTTGGTTGTTGCTCCCKTGTGATCRGAAGTTCCRAAAGGTACTTTTAGAACCTGTGAGAGTTTTGAGCCTTCAACCGTACTTAGACCATTCATTATCTTGTGGTCTTTCGTTTCATGAGAGCTTAGAAGACCCGTTGACGTGCTTATATCGAGAACTTGACTTGTTGACTTACTTGGAAAGTGATTTTGGCTATTTTTGTTAGTTTTTCCTTTAGGTTTGTTCCATTTCTTTTTATTTTTGTTTTTGTTTTTCATTTTCCCCTTTGTTCCCCACTTTGAGCCTTAGTGTAGACCGTGGGCCCCCCGCGGGGGCTTGGGCCTACATCGATGTGTGTTGTGAGCTTGAGCCACAAAACCCGCACGTGAGTGCGTTGGGGAGTGTTGTCGAGKAAGGGGATCGCCACCGTGCCTATTAAGGTTAATTACGGACGCCCGAAACGTTGGTGCGAAAACAATGGCCCCACGGTCCGATCGAGTAACCAGTTCGTGGGTTCGGGGACAAGGTACGGATTGAATCTTTGACCCAATCCGCCCGCATGTAGCGGCCTCTACTCGGTCTCATTGTAATTCCATTAAACACGATTATTGGATCCACAACATCTTTGCAATTTTGAAACCTTATTTGCGTTCTAATCCTAAAGTTATTACAAAAATGGGTTTCTATTATGCACAAACGACTACCTATCCTAGAAATCGTGAACACTTGATATTAATCAAATTAATACGGTGCCTAGAAATCAATTGTCCATAATTAATCTGACTTTAATGTGATTCACATAATTTCCGGTCTTTATTTGGCAAAATACACAAGTGAGACAAAATATATACACAATACACATATATGTGCCATCCTTACCTTGCTGCTGCAATCAAATAATCGTTAGTTTAAATAGAATAAGAAAAAAGTGCCTCGTTAAAGATTGATATACAAAATGCAAAGAAGACGTTAGTAATGACAAGCGACATTAATAATAACGATAAAATAAGAAGAATAATAAAGTTAATGAAAATGAAAACAACAAAATGTGATAATTAATCCTACATATTTACATGAAGCGATTAAAAGGTGGGTTTCTACATTTTATTAGTTGAATTGGGACTCGTAATAATTATTAATCAAGTTAGAAGAAAGCGAAATGGATGTTTTGGGTGAGTAATCTCAGAGTTATACCTTAATCTCGCTCGTCGAAATGACTTGAAAGGACGCAAGAACTCGTATTTAGTATGTATTGATAGTGGAAAGAGAGTATGAATGAGAGAGTAAGAGAATACGCCAGTGTATAAGCTCGGTAACGTGTGAAGTCGTGTGTAGTGAGGCAAAGGAGAGTATTTATAGGCACGAAGAACCAAAAACGAGCGTATATACGCTCAGAGGAACGTATATACGCTCAAGACGAGCGTATATACGCTCGGAGGAGAGTATATACGCTCGATTATTTCTTACCAAAAAATCCGATTCTTCTTGATTCTTCTCGGATTGGATAAACCTAGACACCCCCTTTCGCAAGAAATACGGTTCTAGGGGRTTCTAGAACATTTCGAGTATTTTTTTTTGTATTTTTAAAGTATTTTCTGGTTTTTTTTGGATTTTTTGCGTATTTTGATTTTTTTGTAAATATTGTAAAACTCATAGAAAATTATAGAAAAATCGGTAAAATAATCTAAAAATACTGGTGAACTCAGAAAAATGAGAAGAATGCAATGAAAAGTGGAAATCATGCAAACCACCAGTATAAATTATTTTAAAAAATCCTAAAACTAAATAGAAAATTCGAAAAAATAGAAAATATTTAGAATAAATAAAAGAAAATACTTGTTGCCTCTTATTTGGCCCTTGCCTCATGGTTCCGAGCATTACTTCACATATTTCAATCTTTTTAAGAGTTCAACTGCGTCTTTTCAGAGTCAAATCGATCGTGAAACGCGGTATGTTTCATCATCGGTTACTCATTTGGGGAGACACATTTGGGTGTCTACACTTAGCCTTCATTTCTTTTAGCCACATTACAAGCCTTATCCCCGCTTTGTATCCCGTAGCTAGAGAAGCATAGTTTTGGTTCGTTTCGTTGTTTATATTCGGTTTGTAATAGTTTATTTATGTATATATTAGTAGTTTTTAGTTCAAATAAATATTAGTAGTACTTGTAATGTTTTATTAGTTTCAAAAAAAACCAAAAAAAAGAAAAGAAAAAGGATGAAAAATTCAAAAAGATTGTTTCTTGCTAGTTATTTCAATTCATAAACTAAAAAAAAAGCAAGTTTCAGTTACCAAAAAAAATGTCATTAGTTCACATGTGAATATTTAGTTTATTTTCTTTAGTTCTTTGTTTATTAGGCACTTGTATAGTTTTGTGCCTCGTTTAGTAGTTAGGCCTTGTTTCATCTTTCCGGAGTTGTTTCCGATGCTTAGTGATAAGTTTTCTTGGTTTGGTTCGATATTTGGTTGTAAATGCTTCTCTTAGGTTTACCACCACATTAAAAGCCTTTCCACACCTTCACCTAAGCCCCATTACATGCAACCTTAAAAAACCCTTTTGATTCCAGGTTGAATAAAAAGTCACGAGTCAAGTCTATTGAACGAGCACCACTCACGGGACCCATGAGAGACCGTTCTTTCCCCTCTTACTCTAGTTCTTGAATACTCCTTCACGGAGTGAGTTTATTGTCATATGAGTACATGAGGAATGGATGTGATCATGGGAGTGGGTTGGTTCTTGGATCRCTTTGGTTCGAACCTCCTCTACTTTTGGTCATTTCCTTGGCTTGCTATTCGAGGTCATTGTTCTCGTCGTCCGAGTTAGTGTTCGATTTCATGCATAATAGAATCCTTCGTTAGCGTTTGARTCTAAGTCGAGTCTTTCTTTCTTGTAGGTCGTTTTTCATTCTCCTCTCCTTTTGCTTTTAGTTGCTTGAGGACACGCAACGGTTTAGCTTGGGGGAGTTTGATGTACGGATTTTATATCCGGTTTTTAGAGTCTTTTTATTATTTATTTTCGTAGTTTTGAGTTAGTTTTGTCTTTGTTTTGTGTCTTTTTTCTCATTTCTTTCTCTAACTCTTTAACGGTCGCTTTGAGCGTTTTTGCCACCTTTTCTCTTCTGTTTTGATCAGTTTTGCAGACACTCATTTGGTAAGCATTGTTAGGAGTTGCTTTGGCACACCTTGGATTGTTCGAGGCTCGGGATTATGGTTCGTTTCACCTTTGGTGAAGTTTTGGAGCGTTTTGGGCACTTTTGGATTTGTTAGGCTACTTCAATTGAGCATAACTTTCAGCACACTTATCATTTTGATGTGATTCTACTTGTAGGTGAAAGTACGTCTTGATAGCTTCGAAACGACTGGTCATATGCCTGATTCCGACATAAAACGAAGAAGTTATGGCCGTTTCTTTTTCTGATCGCAATCCAATAGCGCCCAATAGCAGGCGCTACTCTGCTCCGGATTGCTTTCTTAGCTTTTCTATTTTTGCTTTTGTTTTTACCTTTTCTTTTCTTGGTTTTGGCTGTTTGTATTTCCACTTGTTGAGACTTTTGAGCCACACATCTTTCATTCATGTAAATACATTTTTGCTTTTATTTTCTCTYTCTTAGTTTTTAGTTCACTTTGCTTTTCTACTATTCATCATCTTCAACCTTGGTATTATGGCATTTTGGAGCTCTTGTACTTGGAATTCTTGCACCAAATTTTATATTCAAGCTCTAGTAACTATTCTCTATCTCTTGCATTTCTTTAATTTCATTTTGGTTAAGTATTTCATGAATTGCATTTTTTTGGTTTTATGAGATTTTCTTAGTTTTACTTATAACTTTAGATCTTGTTGTTTAGCTTGTTAAATATGGATGTTATTATGTTTTTAAGCCTTTGTGAGTAGTTTACTTGCTAGGGTTGGGTGAAACCCTCATTTCACCATGTGACACCATGCTTGCTTGAGGTTTTCGTTGGTTTTGGACATGACTTGTGTCGTTTAGGAAGTGCAATTGCTAATTGCCATGATTGATCACCATGGTAGTTTTTCTAGGGACCTTAGACGAAGGAACGATAGTTGAACTCTTCGGTGTACGCCTCCTAACTATTTAGATGAAGGAACCATGAGAATAGGGGCCGRATTCTAGGGATGTTACTAACTTTCGCGACTTTTGTGCTTAAACCGAGCTTGTGGCCAAGCCATGAGAATMGGTCTTGGATTGCAAGTGAGGTTCTCCTAGCTAGCTTGAGAGAGTGGTTAGGACCTTTGAAAGTCTCCCCTTTTCGGTTGAACCGTGCTAGAATGCTTCGTTGCTTGCGTTTGGTTGTTACATGTGTGTTTTGTGTGGCGAAACCCCAATCCTAGTACCTTAATTGTTTGTTATTCTCTCATGCTAACAGTGTTTGTGACCACACTCTTAACTTTGTTCATGGCTTAGCTTGTCGCTTCGATAACTAGTCCGTGCTTAACACGTTTTTCCMGTGGGTTCGACCCTTGCTTGCCCTTGCTAGTAGCTTAGTGAGACCGAGTTAGGTTTTATCTTTGGTAGCCACAACGACAGGCTATCACTTGCATGTCCCAAACGCTTGTGCCAAATTAATACATCATCCTCAATCAAACTAAGACAGGTTAGATTGTTCCTTGGGATAGTCAAGAACCGCTATATAGGTGTTCCCTTTTCTACATCCTTCCAGAACAATCAACCCAGTGTGGTTGTTGATGATATGACATTTTTCATTTGTAAATTTAACAGTGTTACCTCTATCACAGAATTGAGATATACTTAAAAGACTATGTTTCAAACCCTCAACTAAAAAGACATTTTCTATACAGTGGGAACTAGACTTACCAACTTTACCTTTAGCAACGATGTCACCTTTCTTATTATCACCAAAAGTTACAATTCCACCTTCATAAGATTCCACTGAGAGAAAATTGATTTGTCTCCAGTCATGTGCTTAGAACAACCGTTGTCGAGGTACCATGGGGTTGTTCCTCCTCACAAGAACCTGCAAAAGAACTCAAGCATCAGTCCGAGGAACCCTTGTTTCTTCATCCAGACTTGTTTTACATTGTATTTAAGAGCAATTTGTTTCTTGTTACAGGAAGATTCAAAATGACTTGTCCTGCGGCAAAATGAACAAACTTTGCTACTAGGAAGATCAACATATTTCTTTTGTTTTTCCTTATGTTTAGAATGTATAAAACCTAGACCTTCAGTTCTTTTGACTTGAGCATTCTCTGTCCACTTAGGGACAGTGTGTTAATGGGCATCTCTATTTCTTCTTACCTTAAGTTCCGTTTCCATTTTTTGCTTTTCAAACCTAAGTTCCTCAAGTTCTTTCTTGAGGTTTTCCAAATCCTTGTTAAAGTTACTGGTTGTGGAAATTGATGCACCAAGATCAGCACACATCAACTTATACAAAGCCAGTTCAACATTAAGCATGATATTCTCTTTTTTAACTTTGTCAACAATTTCCTTCAGAAGAAGGTTTTTGTCAAATAGTTCAAAGAATTTTCCTTGAACATTAGTTCTTCGATTTTCAATCCAAGAACTGTGTTCTTTATGAACTTTTAGAGCATTTTTAGTTCCAATTAAGTTTTTTGTTACAACTCTCCAATTTTCTTCAAACTCAATAACCAAGTCAACCAGTGTTCGTTTAGGAAGAGAGATAAGATTTTTGGGATTGAGAAATACCTCATAGCTTGGACTTCCTTCTAGGGCTGAACAGAGTGCGGTCTGGACCGCACCAAACCGCACACCAGATCGCAATTTGATGGTTTGGTTTGGTTTGCGGTCTGAAAAGTGCGGTTTGGATTTTGTTTTTCCCAAACCGTAATTTTTTTAACCAAACCAAACCGCAAACCACAATTTAATTGGTTTATAGCTAAATCCCAAGCCGCAAACCACAATCTAATTGGTTTATAAACCGCATTATTAAAAAATACTCTTTGTTTTTAATTTATTTTTTTGACTTTTACTAACATTTAAATTCTGTCTTTTTATATCTTATTGCGGAGCATAAACTTTGTTTGATTAATTTTTGTGTTTTGTAGTAAGAATTTATTTTAATAGAATATTTTGATGTATTAAACAAAGACTTGTCATATATCGTTAAATAGAGTATTTAGAAAATTTTTCATATACAACAAAGTGGTTAAACCGCAAACCGCACCACATCAAACTGCAAATTGCGGTGCGGTTTGGTGCGGTCTGAAAATTATTGCGGTGCGGTTTGGTTTGAGAAAATCCCAAACTGCAAAATTGTTGTTTGGTGCGGTTTAGACTCCAAACTGCACCAAATCGCACCACGCTCAGCCCTACTTCCATCCTCTGTCTTGGCCATTAGACAAAGGTTGGCAGTTTTACATTTTCTTGCTGATCATCCTCATCTTCACTCACCGAGTCACCCCAAGCTGCTATCATAGCTTTCTTCATGTTTCACTTGTTGTATGATCCTTTTGCTCCTCTTTTGGAATCCTTATATTTTCTTTTCCCTTTCTCAGCATTGGCAATGGGACTATAATCCGTGATTCAATGATTAGAGGAACCACATCTATGACAAGGCTGATCATTCTTTGAGGAACCTGTATTTTAGAATTTTTGTTAGGTTTAATCATTCTTTTAAAACTCTTAACCAGCATTGCAGCTTCCTCCTCATCTACATTGGATTCTTCTGGATCATCTGCCTTCAGAGCTAAGTTCCTTGCCATGTTGGATTCACTATTGCTGCTGGGTCCTATGTGCAACTCATGAGTCATGAGAGACCCGGCAAGTTGTTCAATATTGAACTTAGTGATATCCTTGGTTTCTTGCAAGGCAGTAACTTTGGATCTCCAGCTCTCGTCTTAAGGGAGGCTTCTAAGGACTTTCCGTACCTGCTCATCAACTGAAATGTGCTTTTCAATAGAAACCAACTCATTTATAATGTTAGCAAAACGTGTAAGCATGTCTTGTATGGTTTCCTTAGATTACATTTCAAATATTTCATAGTTAGACATTAAAAGATCAATTTTAGATCTCTTAACTTCATTAGTACCTTCATGTATGATTGCAATAAATACCAGATTTCCTTTACGTTCTTGCACCACATGACACAATTGTGTTCATGTGGTCCAAGTCCACAGTGGAGTAGTTTGACAGCTATAGCATTAATTTCCATCTTTTCATAATCTTCTTTATCATATTCAGAGATGGGTTTAGGAACTACCTCTTTGTCAGCATTGGTCTTGGTAACTTGAATATCACCAGTTTAGATGACTCTCCAAACCAACCTGATAGTTCTCGGCCTTGATGAAGTTTTCCATGCAGTTCTTCCAGTAAGAGTATAACTTACCATTAAACATGAGAGGTCTCTGAGTTGAGTAACCTTCTTTGAGTTTCTCGTTGTGTTTCATCTTGAGTGTCTTAGCTACCTCAGCAGGATTCCCTGATTTCTACGAGTAACACAAGCTCTAACACCAATTGTTGGATCGGTTGAAGATACAAGAGGGGGGTGAATTGTATCTAGAGAAACTTGAGCGTTTTTGCGGAATTAAAACAATGAAAGCAAAGGAACTTAAAGACAGGAGTTTACARAAACTCTCCTTGATAAGCGCCAAGAGATAAAACCGTGACCATCCCTTGAAGGATTTCTTGTTAGATTTATTGGAATCAAACCTAATACAATATAAGACCTCTTTCAAGAACCACAATCTTGAAAGCCTCACGAACAATCCCTTGTTGATCGAGCACTCCTCTCTTGTAAGATAGACTCACTCTCACTTACAAGCCTCTCTGGATTCTCACAACCTAAAGCCTCTTCAAGAACCACTATCTTGAAGCACTCACAACTTGATTAATAACTTTAAAATGTTTGGCACTTAGAAGATTTGAATGACTCGGAATTATGTATGCTTAAGTGTATTTTGAATGCTCAAATGTAATAGTGAAGTAATTCTGTATTTTTAGGCAAAGATTCATAAGTTGATGTACAGAGTCCACTACTTCATGACCTCCTATTTTGTAGGAGAACACACTCTGGTGGAACTTGAGCTGCACTTTAAATACCCACGTTTTAGTAAAACAGCAGTAAAACATTTTCTCCACTACTTCCTGAAATTTCTCGATTGAATTTCTTTGCTTGGTCAGCAATTAAACTCAAAGCACGTTTTTCACTATTTTCCACTTAAAACTGATTTTTCCAAAATTCGTTTTTCAAAATATAATTCCAGAAAACCAGATTTTCATATTTATAAGATAAAGTTTTATTAATTATAAAACCAATTTTAACTAGAAAAATTCATTTGATATAAAAGATAGTTTTATTATGAAAACTGTGTACAATTATCAATTTTATTATCATGCACAATTCTTCTTATATCAAACTTCATAATCTATTAATAAAATCAGATTTTATAACCTAAAATTTCAACTTAATTATATTTATCTGAGTCAATCTCCCAACTATTGATGCCAAACAAACAACAAGTCCTAAAAATATAAAATAATTAAGACTTATGATAATACCTTGATGTTTCTAGTGTGAACCATCAGTCTTATTCTTCGAGTCTACTAAGGCACTCGAGTTCCTTTATGATCGARTTTTTTCCTTGAAATCTTCCAATTGCTCCAAAGCCACATAAGCTTATTTCCATCCTTGGACTATCATAACTTCTTTAAGAATTCTTTGCAATGAACCTACAATGCACAACACTAGATACACACCTCAAATACATACACACGTGTTTGCTTTAACATTTTAATTAGGTAAATTATTGTCTTTTTAAGTGAAGGCTAAATAAATATGACAATTCCAAGGGGGGGGGGATCGGACACCATTGCTCCTCCCCTGGCTTATATAATATAGATTAACATGGCGTAACAATGGTCAGTATATTAATGTTACTACAATCAATAAAATTAACTCATTAAAAAATGGCCATTATATATAATAGAGATAAGATTCTAAATATTAAAAAATACAAGATTTGAAAAGAATGAAGAAGATGGTTTCACACTAATTGCTTGATTGTGGTTACATTTATGTGCACTGAAAAYGAAAGCAAATCGGCACTCCATTTGTATAGTTATTGGATAGTGATACACATGCATCAAGTATATGTGGTACCCACATACACCATTTCTTTCAGCCAATGAAATTTAGACGAGTCACAACCTAACACTTGTCAAAATGATATTGCACATGTGCTCTTTAAATTGGTAAATTGCACCTTCATACAACTCCACAACTCCATCATCATATCCACAAAGCACATACATCAACAAATTAAAAATGTTGAAAGTAATACTAATTGTGATATTAGCCGCCTTAGGAGTCTCAAACAAAACAGTGGTCACATCTTGGAGTATTGTGCCAGCATATTATTGGGTGATTGTCGGTAACAATTTAAGCAAAGACCCCCTTGATGTACATTGCTACGGTGGTGGAAACAAGAGGGAAGATTTGGGGGTGAAACAACTTTCAGTGCATGAAAATTTCACATGGACATTCAAAACTAAATGGTGGGAAGTAACTGCTTACTCATGTGAGTTGACATGGCGTAACACTGGTCAATATTTTAATGTTACCATAGCATTCGAAGATGATCAGACTTTTGTGGATCGTTATTGTGGAGCCCGTCATTGCTATTGGTTTGCTGCAGATGATGGTATTTACCTCCATAATTATAAGAAAAATAGAGATCTTCAGTTGGGAAATTGGGGAAAAGTTAATTAATAATAATAATACCTAATATTTGGTTTGTTCTTAATATTTGTAAATGGTGATTTTGAAATGAATCAAATAAAGTTTTTAAGATTTTGTGGTTCCATCTATTTTTCATTTTTGTTAAGCAAAAGCTAACGAGCGTCCCCGGGGCGTTAGATAAGATAACTAAAAGTAGAAATATTATTAAACGAATATAAACATTAATTACTCCGATTGACGCGTGATTTTGACATGCATTCCAAAATTTATACCATTTAAGGAAATGTATTTAGTTCTTATCTAACGCTCCGAGACGCCCGTTAGCAATATCTATCTTTTTGTTATTATACTCTATTTTAATATCCCCCTATATATTCTCATACGAAATAGTTGATTGACTATGGAAAGGAATTCATAGGAGGTTTCAATTTCTGACGTGATGTGTATTAACTGTTATACTCCGTATTGTAAAGAAAGATCAATTTTTCATTATCAAACCAAATAAACAAAAAAGGGGATGAAATTGAAATTCCCTCAAATTAAATCTATCTTAAGGTTTTTATTATTGTTATTGTCCAAAACTACTTAATTACTTTCATTATTGCAAACAACTAACTTAGTTACGTTTTTTTTAGACAAAAGTACCTTATTTACATTTTTGTTTGTTGACCACTCCTTGAAATAATTTTTCAATGTTGACTTCTGTTTTCTAGTCACTAAAAAAGTAAAAATCATGTAACCCATGTGCATAGACACATAGTATGTTACATGATCTAATTTAAAACTTTTTTCAGGCTCTTTTCCTCCAAAACAAATTACATAAACAGTCAACTCACACTAATATGTTCACTTTGACTAAAATTTGTAATAAGTTTGTTACACAAATCAACAAATATCATATGAAAATGGTTATACACTACTCTGTTGGTTGACAAAGTTTTCTCTATTCATATACTTTGTTATGTTCCTTAAAAACATGTTATAAAGATTTTCCAAATTGCTGTCTATAGTAGGAAAAAAAACATAGTCAATTGAGATCTTGTTTGATTMGTCTTGAAAAAAACTTTAATCATATTTTTATAATTTTTACTAAAATATAAATCAAGATATTTAACATAGAAATTGTGCGTTGGAAAACGTATAAATGAGAAGTTGTTGGATCTTTATGGAACAGAAGGAGTACTATATACCAAAGTTATGTATGGAACACATGCAATTTTATTTTTATTTTTTTGGCATTTAAAAAGCTAGTTAACATTGTATGGACAATATTTACTAAAAAAAAATACCAATTTAATAAAAAGGAAATTAAAGCAATAACAAAGCACATTTTAAGGAAAGAAAAATTAATGAATKCCTCCACCATTTAAATACAAGATTTGAAATGTTTCAAAAACAAAATGGTACTCTRTACAAATTTTGGAAAATTTTGTTGAGTTCATATTAATTCTGATCTCATTACATTTATTTTCACTTTTGACTATTAAAGCATACCGTCACTCCACATGTATGGTTATGAACTTATGATTCTTGCATAAATTTAAAGTCAAATACGGAGTAAAAAAACTTCAAAATATTAAATTCATRAAACTTGTAAAAATTGCACTCCTAAATGATCTAAATGATCTACCCACTTTCTAATTTTGATATGTTTTTTAAAAATTACCCTTTTAGAATCTTCCCATAAAAATAAACTTATATATAAACAATAAAATATTCCAATTGGACACATTTTACCTTTCAATCGTTATATTATTTTGACCACTTTTCAAAGTTTCTGTCACTTCTCAGAATCAGAGTATAGCCTTAATTAAAAAACCATAGATGTATGTTCTCTCAAACAAGTATGCATTAGAAAACGTTATGTCGAATAAGAGCAAACTCACATATTCTATTTATTCGAGTGAAGATCTTTATCAAGGTTATTTTAAATCAAATCTGTGATATAAGTAGTTTTAAGGTGTTACTTTTATTCTTGTTACATTTTTTTTAAAAACCCTTTGAAAAGTCAAAGTAATTTTTTTTATGAGAGTTTCTTTCTTAGTTTCCACTTTTTTACTTTATTTCTTAAAATTCTCCCCGATTTCAAATGTATACAATATTTAATTTATTGGCAAACGCAAAATGTTAGGACAGACAAAACATTATGAAACGGAAGGAGCATATATGTGTTCTTTAAATTGGTAAATTGCACCTACAAACTCCATGCACAACAAAAATGTTGAAAGTTATACTAATTGTGATATTAGCCCTAGGAGTCTCAAACAAAACAGTGGTTACATCTTGGAGTATTGTGCCAGCATATTATTGGGTGATTGTCAACAATAATTTGAGCAATGACATTCTTGGTGTAAATTGCAAAGGTGGTGGAAAACATATTGTAAATTTGGGGTACAAACAACTCTTAGTGAATCAAAATTATACTTGGACATTCAAAACTGAATTTTGGCGAACGGTTATCTACTCATGTAATTTGACATGGGCTTACCATGGCCGTGTTAGTATTCCGGCATTCGAAGATGATCGGAGGTTTGTGGATGATTATTGCGGGGCACGTCATTGCGATTGGATAGCTAAAGAAGATGGTATTTACTTGCATAATTATAAGAAACAAATGGATGTTAGGATCGAAAGTTGGGATGATGATCCTAAATTAATATTTGGTCTATCGTAGGTTGTAAACTAAATGATGGTTTGACATGAGTGAAATAAAGTTTTTATGATTTCATGGTTCTATTTTTCATCTTTTATTTAACTAGTGGAGTACGGGTTATTTAATTGAATATTTATTTAAATTCTGAAATTGCAATATTTAATTCAATTGAATTGATTCAATTCATTGATTAGTTATATCATGATCAAAATTGTAGAAATTATACGACATTGTTATAAAGTTTTGTAGAAGTGATGGATAAACTACACGAAAAAAGATCACATGTCACATCGAGTTTCTTATAAATTTTCATGTCAAAAAGTGTTAAAGAATTAAATGAAACCTTATTATAATGTTTCAGTCGCAAAATGGAAAAAAGTTGGTCACTAAAATCTTTATCTTGGCTGCAAATCGAAAATTTTGATTATAATATATAAAAGCAATCGCTAAACTTAAAAGAAATCRAAATTTAAATTTTCTAATTAATATTAACCCACCATTATAAAATTGCTAGATTCGTCTCTAATAAGGGATAAGAGAAAACTGAATGAATAATTGATTTTTTTATAAAAATAAATAAAATAAAAAATAGCAAATCTGGCACTTAAGAATTCTTTTTTAAGTACTAAAAAAACATTAATGTATTTTGTAACTATTATAGAGTATTTTTTCAAAAAGAAAAACACAATTTGGAGAATTGAAAATAATTATAATTACGGGCGTAACTCTAATTTTTCAAATAATTCAAACTTTCAATTTAACCAATATAATCCTCGCTCCTTTCGACCCAAATCTATTGAGTAATCCTCAAATTCAAGCTTTTTTAGAATGTTGTAATAGTCAACCAAGACCATCAAATCTATACTTTAGTATATAAAAAGGGAGTTAGAATTGACAAGTGTCTTCACCTCATGAAGCAAATAGTCCTAAAGTGTGTAACGTGAATGTGACTTGTGTCACTCACTTTTTTTACACGTGTTTGCCTTTTTTACTCATTTTTTTCCGTCCGTTTGTATACCTAAAATTCATGTTGCTATCTTTATGATTTTTAGATAATTTCATTTACCCTTGATGATATGTAGTCCTTTGATGTTCCTAACATTCATGTTCTCTAATATTTTTAGTTACATTCACAGTCTTCATTTTTTCTATAAGTCTTGATTGTTTATTTATATGATATTTTCCTGCAAATTATCATGGCTCTAAGGAAGCAAGTAGATTATATGGTATGTATATTTTTCTCCCCTATTAGCTGCTCAAAAACTCTTCAAACTTTTACACAAATTTCTATGTACGTAATAACTAATACTATAATCCCGGACATTGTCGGGCAAAAAAGACTAGTTTCAATAATATTTCACCAATTCGACCACATTTTCCTTAAAGTACTCAAACCTACCAACAATATTTTGGTAATACCCCATTTTTCCTTGATGCGGTTACGACCCYTCAAACATCTAAGGATAGATTGTTCACTAAACGTCAAGAGAGTGCAAGAAAGGATGTTGAGCGTGCATTTGGTGTGTTACAAGCTCGTTTCACAATAATCAGGAAGCCTGCTTTGGCATGGAGTGTACATTTGTTGTGGAAAATTATGATGACTTGCATCATCATCTACAACATGATTGTTGAAGGCGAGTGTGATACATATTTAAATTATAAAAATTCACTTGAGTTTGCCAATGAACAACCTGAGAATATATCGGGGTCGTCCTCAACAAGGAATGCAACAACATTCACTGTAACTCCTGAATAGTATGATCCAGATAATTTCGGTAGATTGATAGCTTCGAGAGGAGAAATTCGTGATAGAGACGTCCATATGGCTTTGAAGAACGATTTGATTGAACATTTATGGACAAGGTCTAAGAGGTCGGATGAAAATCAATATTTCGGTAATTTTTAAAATTATGCTTGTTATTTTCGTTGCTATTTTAATAAATTTATTCATGTTTATATATTTGTGGTTTTTAATCAATGTATTTTAGAATTTTAATCAATGTACTTTATATTTTTAAAATCCGTGTCGTTTAATCAATGTATTTCATCGTTGTTACTTAGAACGATCCATTATTAATTACTATTAACATCATTTACAACATTAAAAATAATTAACTATACTAATAAATATTTGTAAATAGAAAAGGGAATAAATGGTGGGGTGTATGTAAATAGGAGAGAGAAAGTGGGAAAGGATATTCATTGGTGTTGGAAAATTTTGAGGGAAAGGATGAAGTGATGTGAAGGAAAGAGAAGRTGATGTGTACGATCAAGTGTAGAAAAGGAAAGAGAAATTGGGAAAGGATGAAAGCATCCTCAACAATAATGATGCTCTAAATAGATATAGATAATAGATAATATAGATAGATATAAAGTTGTTGGACAACCGCATCAATGGGGTTCCCAACCAATCTCTATCCTTTCCTCCTTTTGCCACATCATTTTCCACTAACATTTTCATTTATCCTTCTCAATTTTCAATCACCACTCTGCATTGGTCAGTTTTCTCAAAACTTTCTCTCCTACTTTCCTATRGCCCACCTATGGTTGTTAATGAGCTGAGTCTACTCGCGAGCTGCTCGAGCTCGGCTCGGTCAAAGCTCGGTCAAGGCTCAGCTTGATGGGGCTCAGCTCAAGCTCGAGCTCGGCTCGTAAATAAATGAGACAATACACGAGCTATGCTAGGCTCGAGCTCGAGCTCGGCTCGTGTATAAACGAGACAGTACACGAACTATGCTAGGCACGGCTCGAAAGCTCGCGAGCCTGTTCGAATAATTTATTTATTATAAATAATAAWATTATTTTATATATTTAACACTATAACTGTATAAAAATTAATTTTTTTAAAATATAAATCCTTTACAATGACTAAGGCCCAATTCCAAGCCCATAAACAAAGATTACTTGTGTATTAATCTTATTTGGTTTAAATTGTTTAAAACTTTGTAAATGTGTGATGAAATATTTGCAAGACTATGTAATTTGACTTTGTGTTTGATATTTATTTGGATTTGGTAGAATCGTTTGTTGGAAATTGGAAGTTGAAACTTGAACATTAGAAGATTTAGAAGTTAGAATCATTGAAAACAAGTTAAACAAGCTTTTACACGAGCCTTTAAACAAGCCCATAATCGAGCCTTTAAATGAACTCGAGCCTGAGCCTCAAGCCRAGCTCACATTTCGAGCTAACGAGCTCGAGCCGAGCCCAAAAATTGAGGCTCGACGAGCTTTGAGCTCGAGCCGACCCTCGAGCCCGGGCTCCTGAGCTCGAGCCGAGCCTAGCAAAGCTCGGTCTTGGCTCGACTCGTTAACAGCCCTAGGCCCACCCTATTTATAAATTTCAATCCAATATAAATTTATTCATGTTATTATATTTAACTGAATTGAGTTAATTAATAATAAATCATCATTTACGATAACTAATTTTTTATCGTCATTACTTTTTTATTTAATTTTTAAATCTTTTAATTATAGTAGATTAAACGTTAGATAAATTCAACGAAAAAATCAAATTAAGGTGGGATAACCTTTAACTTTAATGTCTTGTCTTGCTAATTTAATTACCCTCTTAATTCTTTTAAAACATGAGAACATAAACTCGTTAATAATTACAAACAAAATGAAACATAATTAACATACATAACATAGTCGCAATACATAACATAATTGAAGTAAATTACATCTAWYTAAGCGAAAAGTTTGAAAATTACAATAACATACACTACCAATGCCAATGAAATTAAAATATAGCCGTTGGCATACAATACACATATACTACCATATAGGGCTGTCAATTTGGTTATCAAGCTGATTATTGAACTGAAATAACTGAATTAACTGAATTGTATCAAACTGTAACTGAATTTAACTGAATTGTATCAAACTGAAACTGAATTGAACTGATAATATAAAACTGAAACTGAACTGTAACTGAACTGAACAAACTGAAACTGAAATTAACCGTTTGAAAATTGAAATTAACTGTTAACATAAAACTAAAATTGAAATTAACTGAATTGAGATTAACCGAAACTGAAACTAACTGAACTGAGATTAACTAAAACTGAACGTAACTAAACTGTAAGCAACTGAAACTGTAATCAAATGAACCAAAATAAACCGAACCCGAACTTAACCGAAATGCAATCAATTGAACTGAAAGAAACTTAACCGAAATAAACTGAAACTAAAATTAATTGAAATGAAACTGAAATCAACTGAAATTGAAATTAAACTGAAATAAACTAGATAATTAAATAAACAAACTATTTGAATCTTAATAAATTAATTTCAACGATTAATTATCTTCTATGTACTGTAAAAATTAATTTGTAAAAGTTATGGATCAATAGACTACTTTGATGACATGACATTAGCTTCCTCCAATGTTAAAAAGCATTCCCTCCAACTTTCTAAAGGCATTTGCATAAGTAGGACATGGATTGATGACATGGTATTAGCTTTTGCCATTGATAGTTAGATCATGGATTTGGTGACATGGCATTAGTTTTTGTCATTGATTATTAGTCTTGGATCAATTGACATAAACATTATTTTGCCATTGATTAGTTAGTCTTGGATCATTGACATGGCAATTTATGTTACTAATTATTTTTGTGGATAGTAATTATAATAGAAATACTAGAATTTTTATGTTATTATTGTATTATTGAGTGATATTTATTTAGTTTGTAAAAGTTCAATTATTCCATAGTTTAATCTGTTGTCTATTTAATTATTATTAAATGTGCAATTTACTACTCGTAAAAAATAAAAATAATGTATGTATTGCATTTAATGATTGGTCTTCAATGAATCAATTAACCTGTTAGTGATCAAAAAATATAAATAAATTAAATTAGAATATATTTATTAGTGTTCTTAAACCTTCGTTAAAAATCAATAATAAAACGTAGATAGTTAAAAAGGTTAGCTAGCTATGATTGATAACTAAGATAGAGTTGGTTAATTGAACTAGTTTATATAATGTTATTGGTATTTATATAATTCTATATTGAAATCGAAAGCGTACAAAATTACACCCAAAAAAGATAAACTTTGAAATATTTCATGAGTTTATTTATGAAATTGAAATAATTCGATTATTATGAACGACCTATCAAGTTGAAATAATTAGACTCGGGAATAAAAGAGAGACTTCAGTTAACTAGTTCAGTTATGGTTTGTATAAAAAATTTGACAAGGTCCCTCATATCGGGAACTCCATCATAATATCATAAAGGGAACTGTTACAAGTGGTATTAAACATCTTTTATTTAGCGAAACAATGTAATTAAGTTAATGATTTCTATTAGAAACTTCATTCTAAGACTAATCGAATTAGATACTCTTGCTTTTTCAATCATCATATAAAAGTAGACATTGAGATATCAACCCATAAATCAACTATAACCTACCACATCAAACATCTAATATGTTCTTTCATACTAAATGTATGAAACTCTATCGTTATTAGACTGTTGATACAATCATTTATCTCCTTAAGAGATGTATTGTCRTAAAGCATCATAATYATTAACTTCGATATCATATGGAGTTTACTTTGATCTTATACGGAGTTGATTAGTTGACTTTGATATCTTATACTCATAACTCAATGACATTTATCTTGTTCTCATAGCCGAACCCACTTTCAACCGATCAGAACTGGATWGGATCCCAATTCAATTGAATGGAATTCATCCGTTATCAACCGAAATCGAACTGAAATGAATCACGTTTCAACTAAATTATATATTGATCTAAACCAACACCAAGTTACCAACCAAAACCGAACCGAACTGAATCGCGGCTCAACCGAATTGAGTTGAACCGATACCAACCAAAACTAAACTGAACTGAATTGGATTTTGCTTCAACCGAATTGAACTGAATTGTTATCAACCAAAACTGAATTGAACTGAACTGAACTTAACTTTTATTTTAACTGCATTGAACTGAACTGTACTAAACTGAACTGTTTCAATCCGCCCAAAACTGAACTGAACCGAACTTGGTCAAACTGAATTGAACTGAACTGCTACCAATCGAAACTGAATTGAACTGAATTGTACTGTCATCAAACTGAATTGAACTGAACTGAATTGAACTGAACTGTTTGGTTTCAACCATAACTGAACTGTTGAACCGAATTGATAGGCCTACTACCATACAATATAGTTGTTGACATTTGTACCATTTCAAAAAAAAATGAAAAGGAAAAAGTAACCAAAAAAAGTATAGCTTTGGGGTCCACCACTTTTTGGTGTCACATTAGATGGGGAGCTCCCCATCTAATTGGGTATCCCAAAATTTGGGTAACAACCTGCATTGATTGACAATCTCATAGAGGGGCCCACTTCCTAATAAGGAGCAATTGGGGAGGTAAATTTTTTTGTTCTAATCATTTTTCAACATTATCATACGGAGTTGACTATGAACGAAGGTTTAAATTTCTAAAGTGAATTGTTAACTTATCTATACTGATATCTAATAACAATACCCTAAGCTAAAATATGACAAATTATCTCTATCTCTCTTTATAAGATTGCCACATGTCATCCTAAGAAAAAAAATCATCATCAAATTATTATTATCTTTTTTGGAAAAATTAGAATAGTATTAAATTTTTAATGACATCAAATTTAATTTTAACTTAATATTGATAAAATTTTCCAATTTCTATTATTTATTTTTTTTTCCACTCCTAATCTTCTTCTTTCTCTTCCTTACATTTTTTTATTAAAGTAAAGCTTTTCGATTTCCAAAATTTCTAATGTTATAATCTATTATTTTATATTGATCCACATTAATACTTCGTATATATTTTTCCCCTAAGAAGTGTACTGTACTACATATATATTATATTGAAAGTTTGTAAAAGATTATTTTCACTGTTTCCAAATGTTCAAAAATTTGTGATATACACAATGGAATATAAAATCAAAGCTTGTGCATTATGCACTGGTAAATAATAACTACTTCATAGTTGTATTTTGGAAGAAAGTTCAATTTTCCATAATTTTCAAACAAAATAAACAAAAAAAAGGGACGAAATTGAAATTTGCACAATTAATTAAAACTTTTTAGTTACTCACTTACTCTCATTTTAGTACAGAACTAACTTAGGCATTGTGAGGGCTGTTGTCTGCGACGATTTGGAGATTTTGTTCTAATTACAAAAAAAAATGGGCCCTTAAATTTTTTGCTGCAATTTTTTTTAGGTAAAAGACATAATCTAAATACTAATAAAATAAAACCTCTTAATGTCATCGATACTTATGTGGCTGCCTCTAATTAGAAATTTTTCCGCCAAAAGCACTGATGACATCATAAATTAAATCAAAATTTATATTAATTTAAATTTATCCATTATCCCATATGGCCATATTTATCTGAGAGATTATTAAATTAAAAAAAATACAATACATGCTGTTGTAGCAAGTAAATTGGTCGATGACGTGGCCTGGCTACAATATTTCCCTAGCTTCTGGATTGAGAGAGGGGTGGAGGCTTCCCGTCAATGCTACCTCGGGAGAGCTGACCTTCTATTGCACGT
>SNQN01004234.1:31539-53530 GCA_008642245.1 Bassia scoparia
TATTATTATTATTATTATTATTATTATTATTATTATTATTATTATTATTATTATTATTATTATTATTGGCTTTTTGCACAGTTATATTTAGTTGAACATTAACAAGCCATATATAACCTCGTGGGTTGGTCGCTATCAGATGATATTTATTATTTGAATGAATCTTATAATTTTTCATATATGAATGTTGTAGCTTTAAGAAATTAAGATTTTGTCCTAAACTTCCTAGGTTATACAATAGTTTTTTCAAGAAATACAATACCTATGTTAAAAAATCGATGACAAAARTACATAAATTAGGAAAAACCTTGTTGGCCAGTACCTTAACAAAATTACAGCATTATTGTTTGCATATTTTTGACCACRGAYGGTTAAATTTAAGGTTTGATTTTGCGATTTAAAGTGCGAATTGTAAGATTTAGGGCTAGCTTAAATTGTTCGATTTAGGGTTCGAATTGTTTAGATTTTGGACATGATTGCATGAGGCAGTGCAAATGCAGCATTCGAATGGTTATGGTGGTGTTCGATTGGTCATGGTGGTGCTGTTTAGGGTTCAAATGGTTGTGGTTGTACTTGAAAATTAGTGCGTAGTCAGTGTTGAATTTTAATTTTAGGTAGTGGTTAACAAGATTTTTCGTACTAAGTAGTTATTTGAAAAAAAAATTCGTAAACTAGTTAATTTTGGAATAATTAGCTAAGTTTAATATCACTTTTTACAATTGTTACAAGTAACAAAATCTTTTAAAATTAATATGGCAATGAAGGTTAATAAATGGAGAGATTGAAGCAAATGTTGAGCACGAATGAAAGAATGAAAGATGGATGCGATTGAGTGAAATTAAATATGATTTGCTATTTGACATTGAAAGCTTGATAAGGCTAACACACAAACAACATATAGGAATAGGAAGATCAGGCTACAATTTTAGTTGACTAATCTGGGATCACGTAATGAACCTTAGCTTATTATTAATTATTACTATACGGAGATGAGATCATGAGTAGTATAAGTTAAATAAATGTTGACTTTATAAAAAAGACAAAATTTGGATGGAAATCCATTTTTTTTGGCTTTCAATTTTTTCTTCAAGAATATTTTGAAGTTCGAGCATACATTAGAGTGATGAGTTAAAAGGACCTATTGAATCACACACTCTTTTTCACTTATTGTCAATCACCCCATTTGGATTATTATCGATATACTGCAGCCTCATCAAGGTCTTGCTATTTTGTTCTAAATTAGCCACCACATTATCATGGATCATCTTTGGAAATTGGAATTAACTAAACAAATTTCATATCGATCAAATTGTTAGTATATTGTGTCTCAGCCTAAGATCATCGATCTTAGTCATATTTTTCATGTACATATAATTAACAACTAAAGAAAATATGATTTTAAAATTAACTAGCTAGTTTTTGCCCCCGAAAATATTTCAGATGATTTTTTTTTATATAGTAATACATAGAATTACATTTTCTCTATTAATAAGTTTCAAATTGAAAGGTCTAGTAATGGATAAAAATACAAATGTAATGAGTTTAATTATGATGTGTGATTAATGACAATAGATGCATGATATACAATATTGTCACATTTTTTTATGTCTGGTATGAAAAAATATTGTTGTGTAAATTCGTTTAAGTGAGTAAARTCTTAACATTTACTTTGCATATTTTTGTGTAAGATAAGTTACTCATTTAAGATATGCATTGTGAATTTGTGATGTGTAATTGATCATATCTACACGACGAAGTCACAAGCAATGGTTCCTAGGAGGTAATTTTTGTTTTTTAAGGAGTTATTGTGAGGTAATTGATACTCTTTTTGTACGCAATTTAGTTGCTATTGACTTAAACTAATGTTTTTCATCGTAAGTATTCCTATATGAGTAGGCGACTAAACGGAGGTGGAAAATCACATGTAATGGATAGTAAAARGTGAATTGTTGGAGCTATTGTAGGATTTAACAGGTGAAAAATGATAAAATATAAATGTAAATTTTTTTTCATAAAAAGTGAATTCGATCTCTAGAATTTAAAATTAAAATTTAGCAACTAAAAAAAATAGGCCAAATAATTCAATTATGTAGTGACTAAATTGGATCGTAGGGAAAATATCAAGTTAACATAAAAGGCAAAAGCTAACAAGCGCCCTAGGGWGTTAGATAAGATAACCAAAAAAAGAAATATTTAGATGAATATAAACATTAATTACACCGATTGATGCGTGAATTTYGCATGCATTCCAAGTTTAATGTCATTTTAGGAAATATATTTATAGCTTATCTAACGCCCGGAGCGTCCATTAGCAATATCGAATATAAAAAGATATATCCATGACATAGGACTTGTGTACTAATTCACACTATAGCTAATTACCTAGGCCAAAATCCTGCAAGGATGTACAAATGTGCGTGCAATGTACGTAGGAGTGAATTTATCATTAATAGATTATTACAAAGTACTCCGTGATGTAATTAAGCTGAATAGAATGGTATTCGACTAGATGTTAGTTAAAATGAATTATATCTATCACACTATTTTAAACTTTAATTTGTATGTGTAACTTAATAATTTATATGAAAGGGAGTTTTTAAGAACAAAGAARGGTGTATGTATTAAATTTGTTCAATAGGAAGTAAGGATTATGTACAATGGTACCAGTAATTTTTAGGAGAGAAAGGGAGCTCTAACGGTTTAACCTCAAAGTATACTACTATAAAAATCTGTCATCATGAATCATGAATTCATGATCTCTCGACTTTCAACTCTCATCAAAGTATATGAATGGTCATATTTGCTTTCAAGATGACACCAAAATTATTAATTATGCACAGTATCATCATTACGGGGTTTTACCCTTGGAACAAATCCTTAATTTTTTTCGCTAAATTAAATGATTTATTTTAATGAAGAGAGAAATATAAGACAAGTAAATAAGTGAGTAATAGGAGTGAGAAAAAACAAAATTACGGAAACTTGACCTCAGCCACCTAATAAATAATAATATAAGCAACGTTACGTTACATTACCTCAGACTAACCCCCTTACACACTAGCCCTGTCTTCTCTCTGTTCTCTTCTACGTATAAGATTTTCACTACTTACTTGTATTAATTACCCCCTTTTTTTTATTTTCTTTTTATTTTGTACTATATATGCTGACACTTTGAGATATTGTTTCAGTTTTATCGATCCATGGTGAAAATTCATTATCAAAAAAATCTCCCACTCCCACCTCCTTTTTTTCCATTTCATTTTCCCCTCCCAAAATAAAAATATACTCCGTATAATATTATTTTAATAAAAAAAACTCATCTCATATTTTCCTTCACTGACAGATGGGAATACCTCTGCAATATTTCCTAACACACGCACGCATTCTCCCCAGTCCCCCCTCCCTCTCTCTTTCTCTCTCCTCATGTCACACATCATAACCTATTGCCAACGGAAATTATTTATTATGAGAGAGAAGCCATTTTAATTAAATTAAAATATAAAATTAAAAACAGGATAAGACAGAACAGAAAAAACCAGAGATTATTGGGGTTTGAGGCAATATGGGGTTGGGGCCATGCATCTTTTCCCATTCATTTTAAAACCCCCACTTGAAAACACTTGATAGTATTATTCTGAGTTTGAGAGTTTCACAACTTTTGAGCTTCTTCATTCTTTGCTTCTCTCTCATTTAGTAACAAGTAAGAACAGTGTTCATCAAACAATAATGGATCATCAGCAAAGGCCATTTTTCCTGCATTTTGACAACAATGACACCAATTTACCCCCGGGATTTAGGTTTCATCCTACTGATGAAGAGCTCATCACTTACTATCTTCTTAAGAAGGTCCTTGATGGTAATTTCACTGGCCGAGCTATTGCTGAAGTTGACCTCAACAAGTGTGAGCCTTGGGAACTTCCTGGTATGTATGCCATTTTATTCTACTTTAATTTGCTTAGCTGCTTTTAATTGTTTACCATTTTTCATCATGTGATTTTTAATATCATGATCATTATTGCACCAAGATAATGTCTTTTTCATGGTTTACAATTTTTCAAGTAATTATTTCAACTTAATCATGTTTAACTTCGAGTAATATAATTTCATGCATAAGGTTTTGTATTCACTTAAGTATTTAACATAAAAGTGTTTATTCATGCTTTCCTTTTTATTTTACATATCTTGTCCTTCAAATTGTGGCATACATTTCTTAACATAAGGTTTTTTTATTCCCTCCCAAATTTTCCTAGCGCTTTTAGTATTATTAGGTCCTTAATTTTAATTTAATTCTCCCAAGTTAAGTTTAATTTGTGCAATATAGTTTCATGAATTAGGTCTTGTATTCACTTAACAAAAAGTGTTTAGTAGCGCACTTTGCTTATTACTCTTTGTTGTTAAACTTGTATAATTTTTCTAAAAGTGAGTTAAATGAAATTATGTGAAAACAATAATTAAAAAAAACATGTTGTATTATGTCAAGTGATATGAAAATATAGAATATAACACAAAGGTTTGTTTGAAAAATGTATGTGTGAGAGCAGAAAAGGCGAAGATGGGGGAAAAGGAGTGGTACTTTTTCAGCTTAAGGGACAGGAAGTACCCAACGGGGTTAAGGACAAACCGGGCAACAGAAGCGGGGTACTGGAAGGCAACCGGGAAAGACCGGGAGATATACAACTCGAAGTCAAGCTCATTGGTTGGAATGAAGAAGACTCTGGTGTTTTACCGGGGAAGAGCTCCCAAGGGCGAGAAAACCAACTGGGTTATGCATGAGTACCGTCTTGAGGGCAAATTCTCCTACCACTACCTCTCTCGCACCTCTAAGGTATATCTTATATTCTTATGGTCTCTTATCATATGTTTCTGTATCATAATATTAATATATGGTCTGTTATTTTTCAAGGGTAAATTTGGAATAACAATGTCAATGAAAGGTGTTCAAGTTAGTTAATATGGTTAGCATAATTAAGCTGTTGGGAGAATGTGTGTTGAATAATATGTTGAATTGCATGCATTTCKCTGAAATGATGCTTGAACTTGAATAAAAAGGGAAAATTAAATTTAATGGGGCAATCATTTTTATGTGATGAAAGCAACACTCAAGTACTGTGAGAATCTGAATCGTTCTTTGTAGGTTTTTGTAGGAGTAATTATTTACATTCTGATCTTATTATGTGATCCATCTTGTTTTTATTCATTATAGGAGGATCAAGAATCATTAAGTTTTGTGAAATTTACTTCATTTTGTAGCCTTTTTTAGATTGTGATGTTACTTAAATTGTGTCAAAAAGATGTCACTTCTTGATAAGAAGTATGAGAACGAGTTTCATTAATTTCCAAATTAAAGAAATGATGTGATTGGAGACTAAACACAAAAAAGATGCCTAATTACCTGTAAGTTATTTTATTTTATTATTATTGTCAAATCATCTTAAACTGTAATTTTCTTTTTAAACGTGTAGCTTTTATCCTTTTCCCCTAGTTATTACATGAAATAATACACCCTTCAAATTAACAACCTTTACTTTGTACATCAAGAAATATAAAATAAAAGTGGTTTATATGTATGCGTGATACAGTGATACTCCCTATGTTGTTTATTACTTGCTACTTAATTGCTTCGTAATTAACATATTAACTGCAATGATTGAACATTTTTCCTCTCTACTTTATATTATATCGTTGCAGTTATTACATTACGGAGGGAATATGATTCAAAGAAAGCTATATTACCCTCTCCATCTCAAAATAATCATTACACTTACAATATTGCACAAATATTAAGAGTTCAGTTAATGATTTTAGTATATATTTGTTTGATTGATAAAAAATTGATTTCAATGCGTTAATTAATATTCATGGTAATTTGATTGATATTTTTAATTACTTTAACCAATTACAAATAATTAATATTTGAATATGGTATTGCACTAATAAATGTTATATGTTAAAAACTGATTGGAAGTCTTTATATAAATAAAAATATTCTAAATGTAACAAATTTTCGGAAACAACCAAAATGAAATACGTAACAATTTTTGTGAGACAGAGAGTACAATTTATGTTCAAATGTAATAATTATAATATTATATATATTGTGACAAGGGGTTACTAGTTTAAAAGTCGGTGAAGTTGCCTCATACTTCTTGAATTAAATCATGACTAAGCTAATTGATTGAACAATTGAAAGAATGTCCCAATGAACTTGTTAGTTAAACAAATGGTTATGAAATTGATGTAAGATGGTGAAACATTTATTTTATCCTTTTCTATTATTTATTGTATGGACTAGGTATTTTTCGTATAAATGAAGTATTTGATATAGTAATATCTAATTATATTTTCCTATCAAATCAACAAAATAAAATATCTAATTGTCTTTAAAATTTTTAGGATGAATGGGTGATCTCAAGGGTGTTTCAAAAGACGGGCAACGGAGTCGGCACAGCATCAAGTGGCGGTGGTGGCTCCACCGCAGGAGGTGGAGGAAAGAAAACTCGAAATGGTGGAATCATGAAGACGCTCTTCAACTACAATAAGAGTAACAATGATGTCTGCAGCTCACCTTCGTCGGCATCTCTCTCCGTCTCCCAGCAGCTCCCACCTCTCCTCGACTCCTCCTCTTACGGAGCCGTCAATGAGGTCTGCTCCTACGATGACGGGAGTGACCTCAACAACAACAYCAGCAGCAACAGCTCTATCAAGAAAGAGCACGTGTCCTGTTTCTCCAATTTGATCAACAACAACAACAATACTAGTACTACTACTAATAATAATAATAGTACTAGTCTTATTAGCAACTTTAACCCTTTTGAGCTCACGTTCACACAACCATCACCGATCGTCCCAACTTCATTGGTGGGCCCTACAACACCAAGAAACGGTGAGTTTAGTGGGTTCAACCTGGGGGGCAGTGGGCTGCCTGTTTTCCCCAGCCTAAGGTCATTGCAAGACAACCTCCAGCTCCCATGGGTCGGTAGCGGTGGCGCACCACCAATGCAAGGCGGTGGTACCGGCGGTTGTGAACTGGATGTGATGATGATGGGAAATGGCAGTACTTGGGGCGGTGGCGGGTATGATCATAACCACCATGGCGGAAGCGGCAGTGGAAGGATGGGGTTTGGTGGTGGCAGCGAGCTTGATTGCATGTGGAGCTACTGATGATGGATGGATGGATGACTACTAGACTGGTGCATATCAGTCTGCATGGCTGGGGTTGGTTTTTTCTTGCTTGTCTGAGTTAGTTTTGACTTTTGGGGTCCTTGGCTTTGATATTCGGTAAGTAGTTGTCGTAGTAGGGTTATGGTATTCTAGTCTGCTAGGTTTTCTAGCCACTACTGTTTGAATTTCTAATTATAAATTGTTGTTGTGCACTTGTGTGTATTAATAATGTCATATGGTATGTGAGTGTTTTTAATTTAAGAGAAGAACGATCCTTTGTCTTTAGCTAGTGTTGTTGTAGTATGCATTGCTTGTAATGTTGTATGATTGGATTGTGTCATGTACTTTGTGGAATATTTGCTTTGTACTCGTACTTTTATAATTAATGATGTTATGTGAGTATATGTATGCTGTTTTTAATGTTTAATTTCAGACAACTACTACATTCMTTACATATTAATGYCAACACTTCATTTTACACGCGTTTTAAGAAATCAATTTAAGAGTGTAAACAAACAAATTAATCGAAATGATTCCAACACAAGCAAGAAAGGGATAATAACTTACTAATCTTAAAATTGTTTGATTAGTTTGTTTGTTTACACCCTTAAATCACCTTCTTAAAAAGGTGTGCAAAATGAAGTGTTGTCATTAATATGAAACAGATAGAGTATAACTAAGTATAATATTTGGTATAATATTTGGTAACTTTGCTAAGTACAATTATACTGTATAAGACAAAGTATTCATTGGTAACAAGTACTAAAGTAGTACTGTGCATTAGTACGATGGTATAGTAACGTTGCTAGATTAGTTCCTTGCTTGTAACTAGCCAAAAATGGGATATATTTAGACATRGGTTGAATTTATTTTTTAAAATAAAAATTTAGAACAACAATTCGAGAACTATTGGAAATGAGTTTTTTTAATATTTATTTATTCATTTGAGTTTAATATTTTTTTTTTTTTTGGGTGACAATTTGAGTTTAATATTTCGTATAAGGTTGTTGATGTGAACAAGAGAATATACGATAGATGTATGATGACTTTAATGTATGTGAAAGGGAGACATGATGTTGATGGTATCCTTAGCTTTTTTAGGGCTAGGCCATCAAAGATCTATATCATCCAATCCTAAATTCTAAGTTCTAACCATTAGAGATGGTCATGGGTCGGATCTAGGCAGGGTRTAGGTGGATRCAGATCCGTTTCATGTTTTTTTTTAATGGATCAATATTTATCCCAAATCRATTYGGTCTAGAAATTTAAGCTCCATACCTAGATTCGCTGGATCTAGTGGGTCTTTGGTCTTAAAATGGGTCTTCCATTATATAATTTTTGTAAGAAAAAAATAAACATACACATTAGTAATATACTCGTACTATATATGTTTTAACATTATACAAACTAGTGATATATAGAAATTAGAAAGAGTGACTASCTTATTAACCTTATTTTGAGAAAGCCCTAAAAATAATATAAGACATGAAAGAAATATTATATAATTTTAAATATATGGYTTTGTGGGTTGGATCTGGATCGAATCTGGGTCTCGACTCATTAGACCCAGATTCAGATCCATTTTTTGTAGCGTAGATCCAAATCAYACCAAGATCCAAGGGGTCAAAAAAATTCAGACCCAGACCCTTAAAAATGGGTCTGGATCTTTGGATCTYAGGCGGGTCCTGCARCCATGACCATCTCTACTAACCATCAAAATTATTGGCTATCCTGTATATGAGCTTCATGTGTATATATAATTAGGGGCTATGATTAGCATGCACTTTAGATAATTAGGGGTTGTGTTTGTTTTGAAGTTGTTTGGAATTTTGACCTATGAATTGAATAAATTTATGGAATCCACTACTCCATCCCTTTATTTATTTAAATTTATTCAATACATATGACTCAAAATTGTYAAAGTTTTATGGTTAAAAACTTAAAATGTAGGAAGTACTAAGAAAGAGTGGGAACATACATACATACATATGAAAGACCATACAATTTATGGAGTACATGAGGAAAAAAACAATACATTAAGGTCGGTTTAATAATTCTGCTATTATTATCTTAATTACCACAAGGATTTTTCCATTATTAGGCACACTAATCAAACCAATCATGTACTCGTATCTAAATTCAAACATTTAAGTATTCAATTGAAATGAAAAAAGGAAGTAGATTATGTTGAGTGGAGTGGAGGTTTCACTATTACTACATTTTATTATTGTTATTATTATTAAATTGAGTGGAGGTACCAGTTTCACTATTACGGATTAGGATCCTAAAAGAACTCTAGGGGTAGATTTCTCTAAATTTAGTGTTTGTAAATTTAGAGAAATCTACCCCCAGAGTTTCAAAAAACTCAAGAGGATCTGATTCCGGAGTTAGAGTTTCACTATTACTACATTTTATTATTGTTATTATTATTAAGTTGAGTGGAGATTTCACTATTACCACATTTTATATTACCCTCATATAATTAAAAGTGAATAGTTTATTCGATGGATAAACAAAGTTTTTATCCCGATTATATTCGTTCAAGTTTATTGATGTTATCAAGTAAATTAATACTTTATGTAGCACTATCTATCACTTCCTTTTTCATCCTATAATTAATCAAAGTGAAATAAAATCATAATTGGAAGAGAGGAGGGGAGTAAATAAGTATGCCTGGATCTCTTTAGTCCTTAATTAAGAGCGCAGTACTGCAATAATAGCTTGTAAAGTTGCCAATGTATATGCAATATAATAATTACTTTTTCGATTTTGAATTACACAATACACCTTTTTTTTTGAGATAGTTTCAAATTATTTGATACATGTACTTAATTTTTTAGACAAAACATTATTGACTTTTTTTATCTCTCTCCTCTTACATAAACCCCCATTTTCTCTATCTCTATCTCTTTTTCTTCTATAAAATTTACCTAAAAATTCATAATTTTACTAGTGCAACAAGTATTGTGAAATAAAGGAAAACTATGATATATGGTTCATAAATAATAAAAATTGGAAGTAAGGACTATTGAGGTGCTGCAATAAGAGTATAAGACAGCATGACATAGTATAAATTATACACATAGTCACATTCTATCTATCTGTGTCATAAGAGTGAGCACAATAAATGCCAACTCTCAAACGTACTATTGGTAGCCTACCCCTCTTTGTTGCATCTTTTCTTTTTGTCAGCACATTTTGGGGGTTGGATAAACCCTTCTCAACTTCACACACCATTTTCTTTTCATACAAAGTGGTTGGATCTTGGATGCATATCATGCATGCATCATCTACTTCCAACTAAAAATGAGCAATAATGCAACCCTCATTATATTTCAATTAACCAAGGGAATTCCCTTGGTGTATGTACTGAGCTATCCCTTTGTATCGTATTAATTACAACGATTTGACATAAAGTATAAAAGAAAAATGTTCAATTATTACAGTTAATATTATACAGCGGGAGTAGAAATTAGGAAATTCAGTTGGTTGTGTAAACGAGCGAGTCATAAGAGTGGTACATGTTACTGTAGGTTCTAAAACATCTCAACATCCTGTCAACTTGACTCTTCATACCATATTAATCGAATATGTAGTAAATCAAAAATTTAAGCTAATGATTAAGTACTTGAGTTAGTAGAAGTTAAAATATAAAGAAAAGAAGACAGAAGAACACAACTAGCCACAAATCGTAATATTAATTACTACATCATAAATAAAATACAAGAGCATATATATAGATCACACTAAACAACTAGAACTCCTGTCTCCTAATAATAAGCAACTATAAACAACTCGCGTTTAAATCTTAATTCACTAACCTAACAAGTAACAATACCCTAATATTATGCCTAAAAGCAACCCACTAAAAACAATTAACTCCTACACATAACCCACTACTTTGAAGCATTAAACCCTACACGCTCCCTTGCTTCAAATAGTATACAATTGCATTAACTTGGCGATACACACACTKCAAACTATGGACTACGAACTACGACTATGAACTTGCTAACATGACTTGAACTTATCACAACATACTTTGATTTCAACACGGACACACAATCACGACTTGAACACGAACACGGTTTCAACCACGACACTTGATGCTTGCATAGACTTTTTCGACTTTCTTCACAACCACGACTTAGATGACGTTACATAATTGAAACCACGACCACAAACACTCGACCACGACTAGCTTGAACACGACAATTAACTCACGACTAATAATCTCGACACGACTCCTCCTCCTCCATCGACACTTTGAGCAAAAAAATTGTTTGCTCAACACGTCTTACACATTCTTGATCACGATTGCGACCACGATCAACYCCGACCATTACAACCACGACCTCGTGATCGACCGCACCATAACCACGACCACTTGCATAASCACGACCTCAACAACCCAATAAATGGGAACTCATCAAAACAATAAATCAACGAACACACCCATTTATTTTATATGACTCACATCAATTTTTGATCTGTGTTTATCTAAGAATCGAACCATCGACTCTGATACCATGTAGAAGCTAAAATATAAAGAGAAGAAGATWGAAGAAAACAAATCACGACAAATTGTAATATTGCTACATCATAAATAAAATACAAGAGCATATATAGAGATCACAGTAAACAACTAGACCTCTTAATAATAAGCAACTAAACAACTAACGTTTGAATCTGAATCCATTAACCTAAAAACACKCTAATATTATGCCTAAAACCAACCCACTAAAAACAATTAACTCCTACACACAACCCACTACTTTGAAACATTAAACCCAATAGAGTCTTATGAATAATATATACTAAATTAGTTACAAATGGAGGAAAAAAGATTCAAACTGCATTCTATTCTTTAAAAAAAAAAGTCTTATTTTTAGCCATTAAGCTAAGACTTTATCGATAGAAGCTTACATGTATCATGTATAGGCCTGATTACGAACTAATTCGAGCTCAAGTATCACTAAACTCGACTCGAACTCGATAACAAAACCCAAGATCGAAAACTCGCAAGTTCAAAATGTTGAGCTCGAACTCGACTCGACTGCATTTTCCCTGAACTCGACTCGAAACTCGGTCAAAGTTCGAGCTTGGATCAAAATTCGGCTCAAACTCGACTCGAATCCGACTAGTAAGTTGCAAGCTTAACTAATAAGCCCACAAAGTTAATTTGTTGCAACTAAGCTTTTGGGATTTTATAACTACTCTTAGTCATTGCATTTCCACACACTTTCGATCCGGGAAAGTTGGAAAATTTTCTTTTCATTAGTTTCAATGCCTCAACTTGAAACAGRCATAACTTRTTCGTTACTCCACCAAATCCAGTGTGTGACCTACCATTGGAAAGATGTTTGAACAATCTTTCATTTCCAACTTGAATCTCTTCAAAATTCAAAGTATTTTTAGAGGTATTCAATATTGAATTTGACCCTATCAATACTTCCTTCCAAAAATTTTGTTTTCTGCAGTTCAAATATCCCAACTTGAAACGACCATAACTTCTTCGTTACTCTACCAAATCAAATGTATTACCTAGCATTGGAAATATCTTCAAACAAGCTTTAATTTCACCCCAATTTGGATAATWGCAAAAATCCAATTAGTTTGAGAGATATGTCCAATTGAAGTTGACCTCGTTAACACTTCATTCTTGAAAGTGAATCTAGTAGTGTCGTACATGCTATCAAATAGTATACACATGAAGTCTCTCCATATCTATATGAGTTATAATGATATTTGTAAGATGAAACATTTATTTTGCTTTCTTTAATTGCTACTCTAGTTAGAAGATCGGGTTAATATGGTAACCCATTTAGTTGCAAGATGGGATACTAGAAATTGTAATGTGATTGTATGTTGAGTTCCTTTCCACAAAACCTTCTTGATGGGATTTGAATGTCTCTTAATTGACTCATAATATCATTGATCTTCCCTTAAAAAAATGTACATTAAATTCCTCCAACTTTAAAAAAACCTCCACAACCCATTTTGGCCATTTATAGTAGAGCATCATGGTTAACGCCCTAAACTCGTACAGTGAGAAGGATACATATGTGGAAATTTGCAATAGGACAAGAAGACTGAGATAATGCATGACGAGGGATATATTAGAAAAGAAATGAGGAGGGTGGTCCAAAACGCGTATTAAAGAGGTTAGCTAAATTAGGGTTGAACTCAGTCGCGTGCTTTGAGCACCTTACTTTGTCATTGCCGACTCGAATCAATGAGCACTGATCACTGATCACTGATCACTGATGATGAGTTTATTTTTCGTCCACTGCTCTCGTCGTCTGTTGGAGTAATTCTTTGGTACGTTGGGCTGTTGTTTCACGATGCTTTCGCTTTATTTCACCAATTTCGGACGCTGCTGCCTAATCATTTCCTCTTACCTTTGTCACGCATTGCGCTAATATAAGCTACATTACATAATTAATGTGCCTCTAACAACATCAACATACATTCCACACAAGACCTTTTCCTAATTTTAGTCATGTAACTTTGTAACTAGAGTAATACATCAACTATATATATACTAGTTTTATATGCACGCGATGCGTGCTTAGACGTATAAAAATTGTAATATTTCATTAAAGTGATTATTATAGAATGTATTAATTAAAATGTTTTATAACTAATTAGCAATACATTTATCTGAATTGTAATTAGTTTGTAAATAAATGTAACATGAAATTCAATATTATACCATATGTTTTTCAATTCAATCTAGACTAATGTCATTGATTCAGCTTTTTGTACTAATTAAGTCACATAATAAATGAAATTTCGATTTTAAATCTCATAATAAAAGGGTATTTAGACACTTCAATTCAAAAAAATTTAAAATTCATTAAGGTACAAAGGTCATTTAAGAGGGAGACACCATCTTCCTCCCCCTTCCTTATATATATATATTATATATATTATATAATATATTATATATATATATATATATATATATTATATAATATATATATATATATATAATATAGTATATATATAATTATATATATATTATATATATATTATAGTATAAATAAGACATTCTTACAGCTATCCGATCGGTGACAGAATATATCCATTACTAATTAGGTTATAGCGGGGACATTAAATATTATGCGCCTAGCATAATGGAATTAATGGAGGAGGAGGGAGGGTGTTTGAGATACTTTATTTTTGGTTTTATTTTATAAGTCTCTTAGTGATAATTAATTTTTTTGTTAATGTATAATTTTTATTTTAACTAGAGATTTCATTTATTTTTTGTTTCAAACGTATAAATTATTTTTTCTTTTTCTTTTTAGAACTAACATTTTTAAAATAGAATAAGTAATTTTATTATTTTGTTATAATTTTCTATTTACTCTTATTTATATAAGTTCCTTTTAATTTTTTATTTTTCATACATTAATATGAATTGATATTATTTATATATATAAATATTTTTTAATCTTATCCTATTTTTTTAGTTTTTTAAAGCTGAGATTTCTATTTTCTTTTAGATAAGATCGTTTTTTTACAATAAAAGTTTTTTAAGAGGAAAAATTCATTTTTTTTATTTTACATTATTTTATTTTAGATAAGATTTTTGTTAATTTTAATTTCTATTTTTCTCTTTTATTTTTTTAGCGTAAATTTTTAGGTTATTGTAATTTATGTTATTTTTACGTAATGTATAGATATATATTTTTATTTTTTTAATCTTTTTTATTAGATGTTTGTTACATTTTAAGTACTCCGTAACTAACTTTCCATATTTCTTAAATGTTTTTTTGGATGAGATAGTTTTTTTTAATTTTGTTTTATTATCTATTGTATATTTTATTACTTCCTCTATTCTTTATTATTCGCATCCACCTTAATTGCATAGAATTAAGAAAGAGAGATAATAAGAGAGTTGACCTCCAAAAGATGAATCTAATAACATATACTAAAGCAATCCTCACCAGTTCATATTTTCCCTCCCATACCCACCTTATTAATTATAACCAAAACCTCGAGGCCACCATATAGGTTAGGCTTGTCACCATATGTAAAATCAAAACCTCGAGGCCACGGTGTGGAATGGAAAAACTTAAGTTGACACCGTGTAGATTTTGGCAAAACTCGAGGCCACGGTGTGGAATGGAAAAACTTAAGTTGACACCGTGTAGATTTTGGCAAAACTCGATGCCACCATATAGAATTTCCCTTATTGTTATTATTATTATTATTATTAATATTATTATTTATTGCATAAGAATTATAAGAAAATATTTAATTAAGGCTAATAATTGTACTTTGGATAAAATTTTAAACATTTATTAATTGATATACATATATAATTCTATTTATTATCACAAATAAAACATTATTATGAAATAATTACATTAAAAAAAATAAGTTTGGATTTTAATAACTGTAATTCATATTTTATATAKAAGTCAAGCATTTGTTCGGGTATRATATATTAACGAAGAAAGAGAAAATATTGAAAAAGGAAGAAAAGTTAAAAGTGGACCCGCATGCAAGTGGAGTTTACATTATTTTATTATATTTATAAGGATATTGTGGTAATTTTTGTGGGGACCATTTACCATAAAAAGAAATGATGCAAGTATTTTGCAACTTCTTAAATATAAGTAAAAAAAGAATGGAGGAAGTATTTAATGCTATCTTTGAGGACAAAAATGTCCGGACAAAAATTATCGARCAAATTTGAGTATTTGTTTTATAATATAACATAGATTTAACTAAGGTTAATTTTTTTACTAGGGGAGGCATAAATAATTGATGATTAGGAAGGAGCTTAAAGGCACAACATAGAATAATTCTCCAAAAGTTTAGGTATACTTTAGAAAAACCAACTCTCTACAAGGGTATACCTTAGAATTTCTCTATATTTTTAGGTCTTGGGGCATGACATAGTGGTGTGCGTACAGACCTTCCTCAACTTTGCCTAAGCTAGGGAATCAAACCTTACCTGTAGCGTTATCTGGGATATTTTTCCCCTTCCCTAGTGCTAGTATCCTGAGATATGACTATAGTCGATCTAGGGATACACTCATGTATGTATGTTATCGTCTAAAAAAATTGAATTGAATGTTAAATTTATTTAAAAAGTTCATACTATGTAATATTATTTGTCATGTTGTTGATAACTAAATTAGGATTTCACTTAAATGATGACTTAGGCTATGTTCAGTTCGTCTGAATTTTTTCTTATTTGAATTATTCTGACCTTATCTYATTTGTACTAAAAAAATTCTGATCTYGTCTGATCTGATTTGAAATTTTTTGATTTAGTTTAATCTGATATGAAATTTTTTGATCAGGTCTGATCTGATCTAAATTTTTCTGATCTGTTATGATTTGAACTTTTTTTGTTGTTTTTGTTTTTAGTATTTTCTGATCTGATCTGAWTTTTTTTGATATGTAATTTCTTTATCTAGACTGATRTGATCTGAATTTTTCCGATCTTATATGAACCTTTTTTTAATAAGCACTAGAATACTTAAATAAGTTGAACTAAACATATAGCTTTACTGATGCACAAATTCCTTTTGTTCTTCATAACATATTTGTAAAAATGTGTGTTTAAGGATGAAAATTGTCTAAGGTCCTAGATTGCTTTTGTTAACTAAATTTTGTTGAATTGAGCTTATTTCTACTGAAATTTATCGGAATAAGCTGACTAGAACAGGACCTAAACGTTTAACCTAAACCTTCAAAATCATTAAACAATGGAAAAATTGTGCTTAAAATTTCCCACCTTAACTTTATCACTATTTGTAAACTCCTACATTTTGTTTTTTTTTTCCTATCAAACTCACACCTTACTTTAAGTCCCATTTCGTTATAAATCCCGCATATTTCTAACTCTGTTAATTTTTCTGTTAAGTTGCGGATTATATTGGCAATTTCACCTCAATTTCATTCTTACCTCACTTCAACTCCCTCGACTCCTGACAGGCTTGTCACGTACCTATCAAAAATACCTATTAGGACTAACCTGCGGCTAGTGGTAACAGGATCGTATCCACGAGGAAACAACTACTACTGACTAATTGAAGAAAAATATCTAAACTAACAAGAGATAAGTTGGTTTGTGATTGTGATAAAGTAGAACTAATGACAATGATTATCAAAAGAGATTAAGCTATATAATTAAAGAATCTAGAGCTATAGTTCACTATAGCAGTAATTAAAAGTAAATTGGCATCAACAATTCATAACATGGCATAATCAAACAGGATCAAAGCTCTCTCAAATCAATTGAATCATAGAACTACTCCTAACCGTATCTCTCGACCTAGGAAAGTCTCGTTCTACCTATTGATGTTGATCTTGTTCTAAGTCTCAATCGCTAGATCTAGAGACTTGTGACTAATCAAATTAAGCAATTAAGTCGGGCCCTACGAAATTGATTAGATTAACATGAATAACAATCTAATAGGAATTTGATTAAAAGCCAAGCCATGAATGAATCAAACCAATTATAATCAATCAATTGCTATAGATCCCAATCGCTCTAGAAATTAGACTACTCCTCATAATTGAATTAACATGATGATTGCGATTGGGGAAGACATAACAAAGTATAGAACAATTAAAAGCAATAATAAAAAACCTAAAAACAATTCAAAGCAATAATCAAAGCATAAACAATTAAAAGCAATTAGAAAACAAATTAAAGAAGAAATAATTACCAAAGAATAATTGCAATTGATGAATGAATGAATGATTTCTATTGAAAAGCCAAAGTTAGGGTTCATCGCAATACGTAATTGAATTCTCAATATTATTTCTGATAAAAACTAATCATCCTTACAAATTAGATTTCTCCTCTTAAATAACTCTGTTTCTCAATTAAATGAGCCGCTCAAAAGACTATCCTATCCCTCAATAAATTCAGCCTAAAAGGAAATAATTAATCGGCAAAAACGACCCCGAACCGATCGGTTTAATCAAACCGATCGTTTGAGGTCTATACGCGGCAGATTCACTTAAGCTATCTTCCACGGGCCATAACTCGAGATCTGGTGGTCCAAATCATACATGTGACCTATCAAATCGAAAGCTCTCGAAGTCTAGTTTCCAATGCAACTTGAATCACACTAATTCCGACATACAAAAACTGACTTATGACCAAAAGAGTGAGCATATGTCCATAGCTTTCACTCCTAGCTCTCGCTACTCCTCTCAAAGCTCCGTAGTGAATTCTAATCAGCCCAAATCGATCCAAAAAGCATTAAAAATCCTGAAATACTAATCAAAACACTAAACACGCAATATAGTAGCAAAAACAGAAGGGGTGTTCAATCGGATAATCCGATACGAAATTTCGGGCTCGAAATACCGACCGAACCGCAACCGAAAATTTTCGGATATACGATCCGATATCCGAACTATTATTTTCCGATCCGAACCGATCCGATATCCGAAAATCGATCGGATCAATCGGAGTCGCGGATCAATGTATATATTTTACCTATTTCTTTTATTTTTCCATTTAAAATTTTTTTAATAAAAAATCGGATATTTCGGATATCCGAAATATCCGAAAGTGCAAAATTCCGATCCGAATCCGATCCGGAATTTCGGATATCTGAGATCCGAAATATCCGAAACCTTAAAAACCGTGATCGGATACTTGATTTCGATCGGATCAAGCGGATCATGAAATCGGATTGGTCGGATCGGATATTTTAACACCCTAGCAACAAGGCCTTTAGGAGGCCAAAACATCTAAAATGACAAGAGAACGAGGGGGAAAACAATGCAATAAATCAATACATCAAACTCCCCCAAGCCAAACTTCTTGCTTGTCCTCAAGCAAGCCCACTAGATTCTCAAGCAAAACACTTCTCACCCCATCAAAACAACATCGATAGACTTAATGACCAATTCCCGACCAAGGATCCCAAGTAACTAATGCTTATCCAAAACATGAATCATCAACACACAATTAGCCATCAAGAACAAAGAGAAAGGAATCAAGGAGAACTTCTCACTAGTGGCGCTCCTCTCTTTGTGTGGTGGGTTGAAAAGAACCCATCACTCACCATCCCACATATGCATAATGTGTGCACATGAATCATGTTTTGTAGCCTAAAAACTAAAGGCACCCTCCCATCTCACCAACACTCATGTGTTGAAAGGTTAATCAATGGCACTCAACCTACAAGTCGACTCGAAATGCATGCACAACTCAATGACCTTGGCAAGGTACTACATTACAAGACTCAAGTGGACACGTATTTATCAAGAGAGGACTTTTAGTAGCTTGTAATGGGGCTAAGGTTAGGGTTAGGATAATTTTGGGAAATGTGAGCTTAAAAGTCTAGCTTAAAGGAGCATTCAACGTCGACACAAATAACCAAGTGATAAGGCTAAGACAACTCCAAGAAACTCCAACTCAGAAACCAAAACCGACTAACCCCGAAAACCGCAACCACATAGTCACCATCTTTGTTACAAGAAAACACAAGTGCTAAGGCATTATTGACTAATAAACTATGATAAGAACTTATTTTTGGATTTTTTTTCCTTTTCTTTTTTCTGTTTTTTTTCTTTCTTTTTTTCACTTTTTATTTAAACTAAATATACAACTTTTGCCTTGCACTTACATATAGACGATGACAATAGTCAAGCTACAGAACCAATTGCGAACACTAAACACCCCAAATATCAACCAATCATAAACCTCCAATAAGAACACCCACTATATACACAACACCCTCTAATATGCTCCCCCAAGACAAACTTGGGTTTCTCGAAAAAAGCCAAAATAGGGTTGTAATGTAGTAATCATGAAATGAAGGAAATCAGGCTCGAAATCAGGGATCAAGGGACAATAATGTTTCTAAACACTGAAGCACGACTCTCAAGGTAAGTTCTTCTCGTTCCAAAAGAACATCAGGCTTAATCATGTCCATCTAATCCAATTAAGGAATCAGAAAAGAAATCACAAGTTCACAAAGGTCGAGTTCAAGAGTCACAAGCATCAAAATATTTTTCATTATGGGGCACAGGAGACATGCTTTGCATTGGAGAAGAATCCAATTATATACAAGGAGTAAGGAATCACTAATTTTTATTCTAAGCTACACAAGAAAGCAATAATTTTTTTTTATATTGCAAGTAACTCCCATTCAATGAGTGGTACAAACCTTGCAACTTTATCCTAGAAAGTAATAAAAACTTACCTCAAACCGCTAGAGTGCGCTTGACAAATTCCTCCCCCAAGCCAACCTCTGCAATGTCCTCAGTGCAAAAGGAAGGAAGTATATCAAGCGCAAAACCATCCATAGTGGAAAGAACGAAGGAATTAGAAAGATTGAACACGTTTCCGGCAATTTTTCCCTCACTGAAAACAAAAAGTGCCCAGAAAACCACTTTAAGGGCCGAATTTGGAAAAATAGCTTGGTGCCCACTACATGTAGTGGGTCCTTCTTAGAATGTCGTTTCCAGCCAGAGAAAACACTATCTTTCACCCGATTCAGAGATGTTTTAAAAATTTGGCGAAAATCCTCACGAACCGATCGGTTTAACCTGCGTCTCAATTTTCCTTAGCTCAACCAATCCGATCGACCAAAATCAAACGACGATCAAAACCGATCGGTTTGACTGAACCGATCGGTTGGCCTCCAGACCATAATACTTCATATAGTTCTCAACGATCATCTGAATCAACTCACAGCCCAAACCGACTCGGTTTGACCCAAAACCGATCGTTTGACCTCAAGTCCCAATTTCAGTTCGTCTCGCAGTCGATCGGTTGGGTTGAACCTACGACCGTCAAACCGATCGTTTGACCCAACGAACGGTTTGAACACAAACGATCGGTTTGAACTCTGCCGGAGCCTGCTATACACCTGCACACAACTAGCAAAATTCGATCAATTCCCTCATCTCCCACTCAACAACCCCGCCAAAAGCTTCTTATACTAGCAACTACACTAGTACTATACTATATTTCTACAAAGCATTAACTACGGGTTGCTCTTCCGCAACGCTTGTTTAACATCCGAGCCTGAACGATAACCTCGATTATAACTCAACTAACTGGAGGTGCCTCTTGAAGATATAGAATCTCCATTAAAGGCCAACTATATTATCTCTATTGTGCACAATGAAATGTGGCTTGGGACCTTAAACCTTTCATGGCTTTACATTCGTTTCCTCCGCATAACTAAGCTCACATAACAGACGACTTTAACCTCGTAGGAAAGAGTTTAAGCCAATGAAATTGTCAAGCTCTCCTTGTTTCTCATACGAAACTCACAAGGAGTAGTTTTTTCCAATTTCACCTTCACCTGCAAAAGACTCAACACACAAATGCCCTCTAGAGATCTCTAGAAAGGATCGGATGGTCTATGCCTGCACACAAGTTCCACAACACTACTAAACAACTAGTCCTCTAGCATGGGACTCCTAGTGCACTAGTTTGGTTAAAAAGTGACTTTGTATCCCCAATATTAAAAGATAACTTCCATTTCTTCACATTTATGACAGCCCCCGTCGTATGAAGGAAAGGTCGGCTAAGATGATAGGAATTGAACATCTTCATTCATATTAAGAACAACAAAGTCGATAGGAATATAAAATCGACCCACTTGACAGGCAACATCCTCTAAATACCCAAAGGGTGTTTTAGAGACTTCAGCCGTTGAAGGGTCATACTAGTGGCACTTAAGAACTCCCATATTCAAACTCTTTACAACACCGACAAAGGCAATAACACTAAACCAACTTGCAGCCTAAATTTCACATAAGATTTTTTTTTGCTTTGGGTTTTCGGGGATTATGGGCCACCAAGTTTCAAAGTCACATTTGAAAA